>SJYC01001393.1:0-31605 GCA_006408675.1 Madoqua kirkii | reverse complement strand
ACAAAGAGTGGAATGACTGAGTGACTTTGCATGCAGTACGTGCATATAAGATAGTCTTACTTACAAGGTAGGACAGAAAATGATATTGGTTTCTTAATAAAAACGTGAGTTTCTATTCCTCGAGTACTGATTTTATTCCAAGCATTATGCTAATCACTTTATATACACTACAGCAATAATATTGTTTTCATCTTCCTGATGAGGAAATTTAGGCACTACGAAGTTAAAAATATTAAGAAATTCATCCCAAGGCACACGGCTACTAAATGGCCATTTCATGCTGCAAACTTAGATCTGACTTCAACACACTTATCAAGGGTTGCAAATGATGTTCATATTGCCTCTGACTTCACTTTTCTAGTATCTATCAAACCGGCAGGTTTTTCTCAGGTGGCCACTACAAAATTAACCGGCATTCTTTTAATTAGACTGCAACTCACTGGTTATTTAACTGAACTATTAATGAGTCAGTTTAGTCAGCACTCCTAATTCCTATTAACTTATTAAAGCATGAAACTGATTGAATAATTAGCATATACAGAACACATCAATTTGCTAGAGAAACTGGAAACAGACTTTCCTCCCATGTCCATAGTTTATCATCCATAGAGAGACAGACTTTGAGAAATAAGGTATAATTCCAAAATCAGGCTAAACACCACTGCACAGCATACCATTTAGATTTTTATTACAGTACAAAATTCTATTCAACAGTTTGAGTTCAGTTTGGAGAAAGGCTTACTTAGTATGCAAAATGACAGTAAGTGGGATGATAATCTAATGTAAACCTTACCACCAATTCTTGCAAAGAGATTAAAGCACTAACTTTTTTCCTCATCTATATTTAAATTTTTTTCTTTTTAACCTTTGACCCCCTTCTTCCATTTCTCTCACTCACCACCCTCTACCTTTAGCAACCATCGATCCATTCTCTATGAGCAATAACTTTTTAAAAAAATTAAAAGTTCAGTAAATCAACAATACTTAAACGTAAAAAAAGTAAACATTGTAAAGGATGTGAGAGTTGGACTGTGAAGAAAGCTGAGTGCCAAAGAATTGATGCTTTTGAACTGTGGTGTTGGAGAAGACTCTTGAGAGTCCCTTGGACTGCAAGGAGATCCAACCAGTCCATTCTGAAGGAGATCAGTCCTGAGTTTCACTGGAAGGACTAATGCTAAAGCTGAAACTCTAATACTTTGGCCACCTGATGCGAAGAGCTGACTCATCTGAAAAGACCCTAATACTGGGAAAGATTGAGGGCAGGAGGAGAAGGGGACGACATAGGATGAGATGGTTGGAGGGCATCACTGACTCAATGGACATGAGTTTGGGTAAACTCCGGGAGTTGGTGATGGCATGCTGCAGTCCGTGAGGTCACAAAGAGTCGGACATGACTGAGCAACTGAACTGAACTGAACTGAAAGGATGAATAAAAGAAATCATATAGAAGAAAAAGAAAACTATACTTTTGTAGATACACACCAAGGACAAATAATTGCAATGATTTTTCAGAATCAATCAGATGAAATCACTATTTTTCATTGACTCATTAAAGTCTTTCCTTTCCCAAACAGTTATTTGGGCCTGAACAACCCATGTAATTACTTTTATTATCTCCTTGACTTTAGCAAGGGATGTGTGGAATGAGCAAAGTTATTTCAGAATGAAAGTTTAAAAAGCAAAGTCAGAAGGGGAAAGTCACAGGCCTGGGTGACCTCAGCCTGCACGTAAACAGTAATTCAATAAGTCCATAAGGGCAGCAGAGTTTGCTAACTGCCTTCTCCACTGAAGCGAGCACAGAGGAGCAAGGAGCGCTGAGCCAGGAACACAGCGGCCGGGCAAACAATTTATAATAACAAGGTCCGTTCCAAACAGGAACAATGCAGGGAAAGGCAACCCTCTTGGTAAGAATTGTCTCTTGCTTGAAATCATTAAAAACCAAGTACAGTTTAGATCTACGGATGCTATTTCTTAGAATATTCCTCAAAGAGGTGACCTCAGCCTGCACGTAAACAGTAATTCAATAAGTCCATAAGGGCAGCAGAGTTTGCTAACTGCCTTCTCCACTGAAGCGAGCACAGAGGAGCAAGGAGCGCTGAGCCAGGAACACAGCGGCCGGGCAAACAATTTATAATAACAAGGTCCGTTCCAAACAGGAACAATGCAGGGAAAGGCAACCCTCTTGGTAAGAATTGTCTCTTGCTTGAAATCATTAAAAACCAAGTACAGTTTAGATCTACGGATGCTATTTCTTGGAATATTCCTCAAAGGGGAGCCACTTGTGCTCCCAGCTATGCCTTGGGCCCTAAAGCTGTCCTTTCCTCATGGAAATTTCCCACTTTTGTCTGGTCACATGCTCTGTGATCTCAAGAAATGAGTCACTTCCCTAAATCAATCACCAAAAGGGATTTTAGACCTCAGTGATGCTAAACTTAGAGAACGGGACAGAAAAAAAAAAGATAGTGACTTCTTAACAACTGTCAATGTTTTTCTTTCCAGTTTCAACAGTTTTATCTTAAAATCATAGCTCTTCGTTATTGGAGGTGAATACGGAGCAAGACTTGAGAACCTGTTTCCTGAATGCTCAGGCTGCCGGCACCGTAAAGGGTCAAAGTGATGAGATAAATAAAGACCTTGCTTGGGAACTCAGTGATTTAGAGGTAAGCTCAGCAGCTCACATTTGCTGAGCCTCAACCCAAAGATTTGTATCAGAAGGACTTCCCTGGCAGTCCAGGGTTAAGATTCTGCTGCCCGTGCTGGAAGATCCCCGATTGGGGAAGGTCCCGCAAGCTGCAGGGCAACGAAGCCTGTGCACCTCACCTGCTGTGGCTCCCACACTCTAGGGCCCACGTGCTGCAACTGCGGAAGCCAGAAATAAATAAGCAATAAGTTAAAAAAGAGCAATTGGTCTCATCTTAAGTCACCAAGAGACTATCCTGTGATATTTCTCCATTTGATATGGAATCTATTACTATTCAGAAGTATCGTGGACCTAAGACTCACATCTCATTCTAATAAATCCCAGGGCAACTCCAAACCAGTCACAGACAGAAATACACTATGTACTGAGATATAACCATTTTTTTTGAATGTTTGGTAGAATACAGAAGCTATTTTGTTTCACAAGTATAACATGATGATTTTTATGGGGGAGGTGAAGAATAATTTATCCAGTGGGGGAGGAATGTAATTGGCTTGAATATAGAGCACTTGGAATTGGGCCAGGACAACAGCCAAGTTACTGAAAAGAATACTCCATTTTGGACACCAAAAATTAAAATGGCACCCCCTGCCCCCACCCCTGCAGAAGCTTGTATTCTCATGCTTGTTTTTTCCCTCTCTCAAAGTAGAAAATGCGTAATAAGGTACTCAAGGACTGTTTCAGAAATAATGTTTGCGGGGGATCCACTGAATGCTAAGACACTGTACTAAACACTCTCAGTCTTCACGATTCTTCTGCACCATCTGTACATCTGTACGCTCCCCTCCTGCTCCCACAAATGCCTGTCCTGGCCTCCGCTTCAGCCTACAAGTGATCCCCGGTGGTGCAATGCACTTTCAGGGAAACAGACCTGGAAAGAAAGAGGCCTGAGAAGACTGGAAACAGGTTGGGCAGCAAACCAAGAAATTGTCCCTGGTACCTGGATGATGGCCTAAAGGCTGAGCGGGGGCCGGGGGAGTCTGCCCCTTGACCTGAACACTCCTTGAGGCGATGCCCAGAGGCCAGAGTAGAGATTTCTAAAACGCAGGAGCCAGGGACTTCCCAGGCAGTCCATCGATTAAGACGCCCTGTTTCCAATGCAGGGGGTGCAGGTTCGATCCCAGCCAGGGATCTAAGATCCCACATGTGGTGCGGCCAAAATAAATTTTAAAAAATTATTAAAGACCACTCATCTTAGATCACTATACAAATATAAAAATAATTTTAATAAATAAATGAACAAAATGTGGAACCTGGAGCACATTCCCATGTGTCTCTCCACCTCCTGCCTCCAGCCTTGCTCTAAGGCTGGTGCTACCAACCTGGGTCTAACTCAAAGCTTAGGCTCTCGTGTGTGTGCCAGTCACTCAGTCGTGTCCGACTCTTTGTGGCCCCATGGACTGTAACCTCCAGGCTCCTCTATCCACGGAATTCCCCAGGGAAGAATACTGGAGTGGGAAGCCATTCCCTTCTCCAGGGGATCTTCCCAGCCCAGCAATCGAACCCGGGTCTCCTGCATTGCAGGCGGATTCCTTACCATCTAAGCTGCCACAGAAGCCTTCAATTAATGGTAAAGTCATGATAAAGCTCTCTTAATTTACTTTGTTCTCAAACATTTTATTTATTACTATTCTTAAAATCAAGAGTTGTAGAAGTCCTTGGCCTGGTCTAATGAAAAGGCAGGCTTTTGGGTGCACATGTAAAAACACAAATGAGTTCAATGATTCCATTCTCTTTCTGAAAACCCTAGTCTATTCCCTCCAAATTCAACTTCTTAAGACTCACCATGGCCCCTTGCATTAGTTGGAAGTATTGCTTCTTATCTCAAGCTTAGCATGAACTTTTATTTCTATTATACTTCCCCTTCTTCAAAGTCTTGCATGCAAATGCTTATTTTTCAAAACTCAAACCTAAGTTTTTCGTAGGGTCGCTGAGGATTATGTCTTACCATTCAAGCTAATTGTATTTTAAAACAGACCAAAAAGCACAGAGAAACAGGTACGAGGATTACCAGTCCGCGGGAGACTCACTTGGGAGAAAAGCATCCACACACCAACTTCAGCAGGATGTGGGATTTTTGCCACTGACTTTTTTCTATTCATGGTCTCACTTGTGAACAGTAGAAGCGAAAGGAGCTGGTTGGTGGTCTGTGCCTGTCCAGTCAATGCTGGGAAACTGTCAGGATTACAATGCTCCTTTGTTGGCCGGCTTGGCAGCGATGCCAAGAGCTGAATGGGCCACAGAGACTGAACTAGTTATGACGACCGCTGGGTCCCCCCGAATGACCAGAGGCCCTCCCCACCCCATCGCCCGGCCACCCTGGAATGAGTGTGGACACGGAGACACTCCTATTGCCCCCACAAATATGCTTCACTAAGTTGGCCGATGGAAAGCATCGACTACCTGATGATCCATCTAATTCAGTAGGGGCATCAAGCTTACTGGAAACTTGCAAAAAAAAAAAAAAAAGAGAGAGAGAGAGAAAGCAAGCAGAAAAACAAGATAGAAAGTGTATCTTGAAAACACTATCTTGTAATTATGTGCTAATCTTTTCCCACTGAAACTGTACAGCGAATTTTGCAGACCAAGAGTAAAGGATGAAACACTAAACTTAGGACAAAACAGAAAAAGAAGTTCCCCTCTGATGATACTCATGGAGAAAAATATGATTTGACCAATTTAGGTCACAGTGATTTTTATGTTTGTTTTTGACAAATCACATGTCCCTGCGCCCCAATTTTCGATTTAGGTGTAGTCTTCCTAAAGACTAGGAAGCAGGTAGGGCAAGAAAAAAGATTACTAAACAGAAAATGAGTTGTTTTCTAACAGCTTTCTGCTAACCCAGACTCCTGGTTTTATTTAAGAAGCCCACTGCCTTTGAAAATACACAGGGTCTTTTCAATAGCAAAAGATCAAATGATGTTAATCAGGCAGTGGGGCCTAATCCTTTAATGCCGCTGTCTCTTTACATTATAAACATTCCAGCTGTATGAGCTGGAACGATTTTTATCTTAGCTTGTCTTTTCTTCTTCTTCCTCTCTCTTTAAATTTTAGGTTTTGCCAATCAGTACAGAATAGGCTTTCTTCTGCCTCCTTGCTAACCCCCATCCAGCAATAATCCGTTGTAGAACAAAGGAAGACAAGAAGATGGGACGGTGGGTACCTCCACCTCCCTGTTTTCTAATCCACATCCTTCACACATTTAAGTCAGTTCCAGTAGAAAGGCCACGACTGCCAGGCACTGCACGCAGCTCACGGTTCTCCATGCTCATCACCTCTGCTCCCACGCAGCTACTGGTTTGCCCTGATAGGTTCAGTTCAGGTACCGCAGGAATGGATGCATTTACAGCTCCTATCAACTGCTTTTTTTTTTAAACCCCATCTTTGCTGCAGAAAGATAATAATTATATTTTGAAAACAGTAGCATGTTTAGCTGAAAGAATTGACTGGGACAGAGAGAAGGCTATGGGACAGCTGTCTTCAGATATTTGACCTGCCACCCTGTTGACATAGGACTGGACTTCTGGAGGAATGCAGAACCATCTCAGCAGTGATTCTTCAGTGGGGCTGTGGGGTGTGCAGAGACACTTAGAGAATGCTTTATGTTCCATCTCTGCCGAGATGCTGTCACTGCAGCAGAATGCCATCCTTATCCTGAGAGTCTGACCTATTTCTTAGGACGATGAGGATAAAAAAAATTGAGGTGTATCAGATTGGACTATAAATTCCACCAAATCCGTTGAACTATATGTAATCCCCTTATCTGTTTATTCCTAAAGCCTAACACGGCCGGACATGTGGCAAGTACTCAAAAATGCTTTTTGAAATATTATTTTGTTGATGAATTACAAAAAAAAAAGCAGGGAAGCAAATTTCCCTTTAATATAAGTGGAATGCTCTAAGAAGCAGCACTGTCCTAGGTGGCTATGAGAGACAGTGAGCTCTTCGTCTTGGGAGGAGTTCAGACAAACTGGAGATGGTGTTATGTAAGCTGAGGAGCTGACCTGGTTTATCGAGTGAAAACAGTGGCAGTCCATTTTAGCTCCAGGCCAAGGGAAAACTCCAGCACTTTCTCCTCATGACCATGAACAGATTCATCTTTCAAAGGGTATAGAAAGATGCAGGCTGCAATATCATCAGTTTAAACCAGGGCACCAAATCCTTGTGCCCTGCTTTCTGGGAGTTCTGTGTTAAATTTGAGTCACAGTTTACTAAATCCTAAAATTTTAATTTCTATTCCTAAGACTAAAGATTTTTTTTTTTTTTAACCAAGAACACTTGTACCCTTGAAAGTCTCCATGGATATGGTTTTCTTCATTAGAGCATCATTTGAATGCTGAAGTTTATTAGCCTAGAGCCATGGCTGACAGGTCCTAAAAACCCAATTCCCTCTTCTTGCGGAACTAAAGACCTTGAAACCCATCTCTGTCATACTAATTTGGGGCCCAAATTTCCAAATTAATTTAAATGTGGCCCATAAGAGAATTCCAACATTTCTTGAAATATCGTAAGTCTTTTGAAGACTTCCCTTCCTCCCCATCCTGCTTTTCCCTCCTCTTCCTTCCTTTCTCTTCTCTTCCTCCTTCTTTTAATTCTGAATGAAGTTTATCATCTCAGGAAATGTGGTACCTTGATAATCTCTTTTTGAGATTATCTATGCATCCCACGTTGATTTATACTGAACAACTGTGGCCGGTTAAAAAGAAGTAATAAAGTGGGAAGCCTCATGACCAACTGGTAGACTTGCTGTGATGATCTTTTGGTGAAGAGCGCCACCTCTCATCAGCAAACCAAGGTAGCCTTTCTGTGGGCCAGAGTCAGAGGAGAAACAGAAAAATAAATCAGCGATCACTGGCATTTTCTCTTTGCACAGCATTCCATTACCTTTTGGACCTCAGACTGCACCTCATGGCTGTTTCAGTGGGAGCATTCTGGGCTCTAAAATCATTATTTACCATCTATGAATTCACTGTTAAAAGACAGTAATTCTTAATTTATTTCTCAGCCTGGACTATTCTTTAAAACCCTGGACTTTCTACTGAATAACAGTGGTATAACAGTGATAGACTATTTTCTTGGGCTCCATAATCACTGTGGACAGTGACTAGAGTCATGAAATTAAAAGACACTTGCTCCTTGGAAGAAAAGCTATGACAAACCCAGACAGCATATTAAAAAGCAGAGACATGACTTTGCCGACAAAGGCCCATCTAGTCAAAGCTATGGTTTTTCCAGTAGTCATCTATAGATGTGAGAGCTGGACCCTAAAGAAGGCTGAAGAATTGATGCTGTTGAACTGCGGTGTTGGAAAAGACTCTTGAGAGTCCCTTGGACTGCAAGGAGATCCAACCAGTCAATCCTTGAAGAAATCAACCCTGAATGTTCATTGGAAGGATTGATGCTGAAGCTCCAATACTTTGGCCACCTGATGTGAAGAGCTGACTCATTAGAAAAGACCCTGATGCTGGGAAAGACTGAAGGCAGGAGGAGAAGGGGACAACAGAGGAGGAGATGGTTGGATGGCATCACTGACTCAACAAACACGACTTTGAACAAACTCTGGGAGAAGGTGAAGGACAGGGAGGCCTGAGGTGCTGCAGTCCGTGGGGTCTCAAAGAGTCGGACATGACTGAGCCACTGAACAACAATGCAGCATGGGAAGTGGAAGTCCTACGCTTAAAGGTTGAAAGCTAGGCTCTAGGATCTGCCAGTTTGGATGGAATCCCAGCTTCACTACTTACTTGCTAGCTGTGTGCCCTCTGTTGAGTTACTGAACCTGCCTAAGCTTGACATCCTGAGGGAATATCAATTTAGTGCACATTTTATTGAGCTGTGTTAAGACAGAAGACACTGTTGACGGGGATGCAAATTGGTGCAGCCACTATGGAGAACATATGAAGATTCTTTAAAAAACTAGAGTTACCATGTCATCCTGCAATCCCACTCCTGGGCATAGATCCAGAGAAAATTCTAATTCAAAAAGATAGGGAATTCCCTAATGGTCCAGGGGTTAGGACTTGGTGCTTTCACTGCTAAAGGTCCAGGTTCAATCCCTGAAAAGATACATGAACCCTAATATCCATAGCAGCACTATTTACAATAGCCAAAACCTAAATGTCCATGGAGATACATATATATATATATATATATATTTGCTTTCCTAGTGACATGGACGGTAAAGAATCTGCCTGCAATGCAAGAGACCTGGGCTCAATCCCTAGGTAAGGAAGATCTCCTGGAGAAGAAAAAGGCACCCACTCCAGTATTCCTGCCTGGAGAATTCTATGCACAGAAGAGCCTGGTAGGCTACAGTCCATTGGGTGACAAAGAGTCAGACATGACTGAAGTGAGTTAGCATCCAACTATGTCTCTATCTATCTATCTACCTATCTATATACACACACAAAAATATGTCAGTGGTAAAGAACCAGTCTGCCAATGCAAGAGATATAGGAGTGGCAGGTTCGATCCCTGGGTCTAGAAGATCCTCTGAAGGAGGGCATGGCAACACACTCCAGCATTCTTGTCTGGAGAATCCCATGGACAGAGGAGCCTGGCAGGCTGCAGTCCACAGGGTCACAAGGAGTTGGACATGACTGAAGAGACTCAGCACACGGCATGCATATATATATGAAACACTTGTTTACTCACCAAGTTATGTCTGACTCTCTTGCAACACCATGAACCATATAGCCCACCAGGCTCCTCTATCCATGGGATTTCCTAGGCAAGAATACTGGAATGGGTTGCCATTTCCTACTATAAGAGATCTTCCCAACCCAAGAGTTGAACCCATGTCTTTTGTGTCTCTAGCATTGGCAGGCGGATTCTTTATCACTGAGTCACCAGGAAGGCCAATGGAATACTGCTGCTGCTGCTGCTGCTAAGTTGCTTCAGTCGTGTCCAACTCTGTGTGACCCCATAGACGGCAGCCCACCAGGCTCCCCTGTCCCTGGGATTCTCCAGGAAAGAACACTGGAGTGGGTTGCCATTTCCTTCTCCAATGCATGAAAGTGAAAAGTGAAAGAAGTCGCTCAGTCATGTCCGACTCTTAGTGACCCCATGGACTGAAGCCTACCAGGCTTCTCCATCCATGGAATACTACTCAGCCATTAAAAAAGAATGAAATAATGCCATTTGCAGCAATATGGATGGATCCAGAGATTATTACACCAAGTGAAGTCAGTCAGAAAGAGAAAGACAAACAGTACATGAGATCACTTACATGTGGAATCTGAAATATGACAGAAATGAACTTGCTTACAAAAGAGCAAGTCTCAGACATAGAAAACAAACATCATTACCAAAGGGAAGTGGGGAGGTGGGAAGAGATAAATTAGGGATAAATTAGGAGTTCGGGATTAGCAGATACATACACTATGTATACAATACAAATAATAAACAAGGTCCTATTGCATAGCATAGGGAACTATATTCAATATCTTGTAATAAACCAGAATGGGAAAGAACATGATTTTAAAATATATGCATATATAACTGAATCAGTTTGTTGTACACCTGAAACTAACACAACATTCTAAATTAGCTACATTTCAACAAAAAATAAAGAAAACAAAAAGCACAGTGATGCACGCAAGGCACCAAGCAAGTTAACATTAGTTTGTTTTGGTATTATGAGATTGCTGGCTCTTCCTGTTCATAAGGTTCTGTGTGACAGTTAACTGGGGAGAGTTGGGTCTCTTAGCCCTGAAATGTCTTACTTGGTCTCCTTCCCCTGTGACTATGACTGTAGCTGAGACTTCACCCCACAGGACACAGAGCAAATGAAGGTGTCATGACACAAAACCGTTTTGTGCTAAGTCGCTTCAGCCGTGTCCGACTCTTGGCGACCTTGTGGACTGTAGCCTGCCAGGCTCCTCTGTCCATGGGATTCTCCAGGCAAGAATACTGGAGTGGGTTGCCGCGCCCTCCTCCAGAGGCTCTTCCCAACCCGGGGATCCAATGCAAGCCTCTTATGTCTCCTACACTGGCAGGCAGGGTTTTTACCACCAGCACCACCTGCAAGACCCTAAGGATCTGTAAGTTTGGGGATAAACTCAAGAATATCTGCCTTTTTCCCCCTGCCCTCCCTACCCTACTCTCATCTTCAGAACTACATCCCTTATTAAAAAACTCAAGAAGAGTCGATTTCAGAATGTCTTCTTGACTCTGTTCCTCGTGTGTCCCCAGTAATCTTAGACCCTTTATAAACTTTATGAACTTATAAATAAGCCACTGTTTTCAAAATTATATTGCAAATAATTTAGTTCATTTACTCTTGTTCCTCTTTCAGATTATGAACTTCACGACGTCTAGCCTCTTCCTGTTTTTCTCACTGCACACCCCATGTTCAAGTTCCAGGAATGATTCAAAGAGCATCAGCGCCTTGACCTTACATAAATCCAGGCTCACGTTGTGCTTCTATCGCCTACTTGTTGGGGATCCTTGGGAAAGTTGCATCAGTTCTCAGAACCTCGGTTTCTTTGTTCAAAAAATGACGGCAACCGTGCAGAGTTCCCAGCAGTCTTAGAACACTCGAAAAGTCCTTAACACATCATAAGCCTTCAGTAAAAGTTCAGGATCTGCACTTTTCTCTTTAAATTGTCTAGTATGACTATTACCACCATGATGACCACCATTTCTAAGCCTACCATTGGCCCAGATTCTCAAGAAAAGCAGAAGAAGGGAGATATAAAAAGCCAGAAAAACGTGATGAAAACTGAAAGCTTTAGCCGAAACCAAATCAGCAAACACAGAATAAATGTAGTATTCCAGAGCGCAGCCCCGCAGGCTTCAGCACGCCGGGAGAACACTGGTGAGATAGCGCCACCTAGTGTCGGTCTCCTAATATTACATGCAGCGACTCGGTAAGCCGTGGGGAAATAATTGCCAAAGGAGCCTCCAGTTTATTCCTTTTGTCTCCGTTCAGAAGATGGGTATGCACCTCTCGTACCACTTGTGCACCCATCCTGAGTGGGGCTGTGGACAGCGCTCGTGGATCTGCTCAGTAGCACTTCACTGTGTGCTTGTTACGTCTATGTTAATAGCTAAATCCTCTGTGCCTATCAATTAACTCATTGGCAACAAGTCAGCAAATAACTAACGTATTTATCAATCACAAAGTAACAAGGATAATGAGACTCCTCTAGACATTGGTAGAATAAACTGTGACCTTGATCATCATTTCCCCATCTGAAAAGAAGGAAAAAAATACTTTTTGTAAGTTTTTCAAATGAAGTTCAGAAAATTATGAATGCTTAAGGAAAATGTTTTATCTATCATGATAGTGCATCTTGCAGTTACTGAAAATAATTAAACACAATGATGTTAAGTGAGGGGTTATAGAGTGCTCTATAGACATTCAGTCCTGAATCCCTGGGAAAGAGAAAATGAGCAGATTCGTATTATTTATTCACTTGTTCACAGTAGAATCTATGAAGACAAACTAATTCCACCAACAAAGGAAAATTCCAGTAGCCCAAGAATAAAGCAACATAGCCTTCAACTGTAAGAAAATTTTAGAATTTTAAAATTAGAAGGTACTTTAGGAAGAAGAGGGCTTCCTGGGTAGCTCAGTGGCAAAGCATCTGCCTGCCAATCCAAGAACCGCAGGAGATGCAGCTTCAATCCCTGGGTCGAGAAGACCCCCTGGAGAAGAAAATGACAATCCACTCCAGTATTCTTGTCTGGGAAATCCTCACGGACAGGGGAGCCTGGCGGGCTACAGTCCATAGGGTCACAAAGAGTTGGACACGGCTGAGCATGCACGCAACCCTTCTTAAGAAGAAGAAGGTTTCTTCTTATATAAATGACACTATGTTTATCGAATGCACATTTCTTGTGATTTGGTCTTTTAACCTTGATTGCCGTGTAAAGTTTTGTTACAGAACAGTCTGGATCGATTAACAAGTCAGGCTATAAAACACCTTCTACAACGTGTCATTTATTTGGAGAGAGGCGGCCTGCGAGAGAATTAAAAACAGCTGAAGGCACATACACACCCATTGCTGTTCCTTTTTTAAAAGGCAGTTTAAAAGCTCAGATCAAGAGAGAATAGGAGGAAACAGAAAGTTAGAGCAGAACAGATGTTGCTGCTGCCGTGGCTGTGACCCAAAGCAGGCTCCAGCCTCGGAGACAGAAAGGATCATCCAGGCAGCTCGATACGTCTCCTTCCCAACTCTGCCACCCAGCTTCACCTGCGCATGGCAGAAGAGGGGAACACCTGTGTCCCAGTCCTGCATGCCCTTGTTTTATCAAAATTCCAAGACTTTTGGACCAATGGCATCTCTTCTGGTAGATACTGGAAAACATCTCCCAAACAGACTGAAGTTTGTTCATTAAGTTAACATTTTTGCCCTCCTGACTTGCGCTCTTCTGTAAACATCTCAATGGGGCTTCCCTGGTGGCTCAGCGGTAATGAATCTGCCTGCAAGGCAGGAGCCACAGGTTTGAACCCTGGTCCAGGAAGATCCCCTGGAGAAGAGCATGGCAACCCACTCCAGTACTCTTGCCTGGAGACTCCCATGGACAGAGGAGCCTGGCCGTCTACAGTCCACGGGGTCACAAAGACTCGGATACAACTGAAGCGACTTAGCACACTCACAAAAGGAGAAGAGGGCAACGGAGGATGAGAAGGTTGGATGACATCACCAATTCAACGGATATGAACTTGGGCATACTCTGGGAGACAGTGAGCGTCAAGGAGGCCTGGCATGCTGCAGTCCATGGGGTTGCAAAAGTCGGACAGGACTTAGTGACGGAACAGCAATACTCCCCATCTTCTGAGGTCAGAAAGGAAACTTGTAAGCTTAAGATTAAAAAATCACCATTTCAATTGTTGAACCAAAGACACACACAGAACCTGATTTATTCCTACAGAAAGTTTGAGATGCACTTTGCCTAGAACAGCACTTCTGCTCTGTATCACCTTCCAAGCTCTGACATATAATTCCTTGGCAATATAGCCGCTTGAAATTCATTCAATATTTACCAAGTAATGGCATATTCTGACACAGCGTCTCTCTTTGTGAAATGATTTCCTCACAGAGGAGAACCTGATGACTGCCAGGATTCCCACAATGCCATTCTAGAAAGTCCTAGGAGGTGGTGTGGATACTAGGAAATACATGACCATTGGTGCTACCGTGTTTCAATTCTGACACAGCAATTTAACACGTGTACAATCTTGGGCAACATTTTTTTTGGTTAAATCTTTCTGAGTCTGTTTCCCAACTCCTAGTGCAGGGTGTGGCACAAATGAGGTGTTCTTTAAACAAAGGTATTATCAGGGCTTCCCTGGTGATCCAGTGGTTAAGAATCTGCCTGCCAATTCAAGGGACACAGTTTGATCTTCGATCTGGAAAGATTCCCACGTGTCTCAGGGCAACTAAGCCTGTGTGCCAATAACTACTGAGCCCATGCTCCACAACAAGGAAAGCCACTGCAGTGAGAGGCCCACTGTAACTTAACTAGAGTCGTCCTCGCTCTCCACAACTACAGAAAAAGCCTGTGCAGTAACAAAGACTGTTCAGTTCACTCACTCAGTGCTCGGTCACGTCTGATTCTTTGCGACCCCAAGGACTGCAGCATGCCAGGCCTCCCTGTCTATCAACTCCCAGAGTTTGCTTAAACTCATGTCCATTGAGTCAGTGATGCCATCCAATCATCTTGTCCTCTGTCACCCCTTCTCCCCCTGCCTGCAATCTTTCCCAGCATCGGGGTCTTTTCCAATGAGTCAGCTCTTCACATCAGGTGGCCAAAGTACCAGAGCTTCAGCTTCAGCATCGGTCCTTCCAATGAATATTCAGAACTGATTTCTTTTAAGATTGACTTGGTTGATCTCCTTGCAGTTCAAAGGACTCTCAAGAGTCTTCTCCAACACCACAGTTCAAAAGCACCAAATCTTTGGTGCTCAGCAACAAAGACCCAGTGCACCAAAAATTAAAAATGAATAAATAAAAATAATTTTTTTAAAAGAAAGGCATTATCATTTCCATCTAAATACTTTTTGTACTCACTGCCTGATGCATGCATGCTAAGTTGCTTCAGTCACGGACAACTCTTTGGGACCCTATGGACTGTAGCCTGCCAGGCGCCTCTGTCCATGAGATTCTCCAGGCCAGAATACTGCAGTGTGTTGCCACGCCCTCCTCCAGGGGATCTTCCCAATGCAGGGACTGGATCCACATCTCCTGGGGCTCCTGTTACACTCTCACAAGCCTCCTACAAGACTGCCTGACTGTCCTGAGCTTTTAGTGAGGCTAAGCCCTGCAGTTTTAGTATCTGTCCTTATATCTAATTGTTTTCCTAGAGTCAATGTCTGTTTCCACCACTTGTAATACTCACCACTCACTGCCTTTGCTGTTTGCCGTTCTCACTGCTGTTCTCCCCCCTCTTCTGCCAGACTTCCTCTGTACATCCTGTCTGGAATGTTGGTGTGGTTTGGTTGGCCTTTTATGACTCTGAAAATGCACTGAAGGATCTCCATTCTTCCTGAACATCAACCCAAGAAACCATTAAGTGCCAGCACCATCTTGGGCCCAGTCCAACAGGTTTTGGTCTGATGGCTTTAATGAATGCTGGATGCTCTGGGGCTGTTTTGTTTCTTTTTCTTTTTTTCCTGTTAGACACACTTTAAAAGTCACCTGCCCCTTTAATCCTCTGGGTTCCATGTCGCTCCAGATGTATAAGATTACTGGAATTCTGGCCTCTGGGATACCTGAGGTGTTGTTACAAAACATACAGGTTTACTCTTTAATAGTGAGGAATGTGCTATAACAACAGCACTTGTTTTAATTGGAAGTGAAAAAAAAGAAAGACTTTCAGAAGCTTCATATTATCAGAATTGTTTTCTGGCTCTCTTTTGGTTTATTCTATATATTACTTAACTTAGCTGCTATTTTATAGGAGTAACTATTTTTACTTAACATGGAAATGCTACTACTGAGTATGCGTGACAGTTTCTTTCTTTCTTTTTTTTTTTCCTGTGTTTGGAGAAGGACGCTGGCACCTGGTCTAAGATACCTGATAGGTCTCTGAATGTGAGCACGTGCAAGTGTGCTCAGTTGCTTACTCGTGTCTAACTCTTTGGGACCCCACAGACTGCAGCCCACCAGGTTCCTCTGTCCATGGGATTCTCCAGGTGAGAATACCGAAGTGCGTTGCTATACCCTCCTCCAGGGGATCTTCCCCACCAGGGATCAAACCCATACCCTTCATCTCCAGACTTTGCAGGCAGATTCTTCACCCACTGGGCCACCTGAGAAGCCCAACCTAGCTACATAAATGATCAAAGCCTTCCTGATTCCCCTCACCTTTCCAGGACCTCTGTGGCCAAGCTCCAGAGCCTGCCTACCCTACTTTAAAAAGGGATTACACGTGAAAATTGCTTGTTTACTTTATTTTCCCACTCAAGTTAACATAAATATACTTCCATTTTCTGCCAATTACAATTCATCGACAATATGAGTTTAATTGTAAGCATTTTCATTTTGGAGCTATACACTGCAGCTTCTTAACTGCAGCATAAGAGACATCTGGCTGGATAATTCTTTGTTGTGGGCCGTTGTCACAGGCTTTGTAGTTTTAGTAGCAACCCTGACCTCTGCTTCCTAGACACATACCCTCCACCGTGTTCTGTGACCACCAGACTGGTGGTCTGGTTTGGACAATGTCTCCAAACATTACTAAATGTTCCTTTGGGGAAAGTCACCTGGAGATTGAGAGTCACTGATAAAGACCAACTATTAAACCTTTTTATCAATGAAGACAGGGCAGGCAGAAGCATTATTTCTCTCTTGGGTAGCTAAAGGAAAAATTTGTTTAAAAGAACATAGGTTTTAGTCTCTATTCTTTCATCTGTTCCTAAGATATTTTTATAAACATTTTTCTGGGCAAATTTTCTTGGATCAATCCATTGCTATCTGTTCACCTGCCCAGTGCTTTACACAAATAACAGTACACCAAATTTATTTTACACACAGGATCTTAATTCCCACAACAAGATGTGGTACTAAAAGCCAGAGGGTTGGGAAGCAGCAAGATGTCAATAAAGAAAGATTTGGAGCAAGACAGGCCAGCGCTTCAATTCTGGAAGCTTTGTTCATTGGTTGTGAAAACTCAGGCCAGCTCTTCAGCTTCTGTGCCCCTCAGTTTTCTCATCAGAAACATGGAAATGTTACCTTGGAGAAACACTGGGTGAATTAAAATGAGGTGGATGAATAACAGTATATTGCACTTAGCAGAGACTTAATCAGTGACAACTTTTTAAATTAGAACACCAAGACCAGAGCTTCCTGGAGACCCCATGGCCTTCCTGCCCCTACATTGAGGCAACTTTCTCAGCAGCAGCACTTTTTGCCCCATTCTGGTCATAGATCTCTTTAAGGTGTGATTCTTTCCTTATTTAGCTCCACCTACCTAAGAACACCCTCTTCCAACAACACAAGAGAAGACTCTACACATGGATAGTACCAGATGGTCAACACTGAAATCAGATTGACTATATTCTTTGCAGCCAAAGATAGAGAAGCTCTATACAGTCAGTAAAAACAAGACTGGGAGCTGACTCTGGCTCAGATCATGAACTCCTTATTGCCAAATTCCGACTTAAATAGAAGAAAGTAGGGAAAACCACTAGACCATTCCGGTATGACCTAAGTCAAACCGCTTATGACTATACAGTGGAAGTGAGAAATAGATTTAAGGACCGAGATCTGATAGATAGAGTGCCTGATGAATTATGGACTGAGGTTCATGACATTGTACAGGAGACAGGGATCAAGATCATTCCCATGGAAAAGAAATGCAAAAAAGCAAAATGGCTGTCTGGGGAGGCCTTACAAATAGCTATGAAAAAAAGAGAAGTGAAAAGCAAAGGAGAAAAGGAAAGATACAAGCATCTGAATGCAGAGTTCCAAAGAATAGCAAGAAGAGATTAAAAAAACCTTCCTCAGCGATCAATGCAAAGAAATAGAGGAAAAAAACAGATTGGGAAAGACTAGAGATCTCCTCAAGAAAATTAGAGATACCAAGGGAATATTTCATGCAAAGATGGGCTTGATAAAGGACAGAAATGGTATGGACCTAACAGAAGCAGAAGATATTAAGAAGAGGCGGCAAGAATACACAGAAGAACTGTACAAAAAAGATCTTCACGACCCAGATAATCACGATGCTGTGATCACTCACCTAGAGCCAGACATCCTGGAATGTGAGGTCAAGCGGGCCTTAGAAAGCATCACTATGAACAAAGCTAGTGGAGGTGATGGAATTCCAGTTGAGCTGTTTTAAATCCTGAAAGATGCTGCTGTGAAAGTGCTGCACTCAATATGCCAGCAAATTTGGAAAAGTCAGCAGTGGCCACAGGATTGAAAAAGGTCAGTTTTCATTCCAATCACAAAGAAAGGCAATGCCAAAGAATGCTCAAACTACCGCACAATTGCACTCATCTCACACGCTAGTAAAGTAATGCTCAAAATTCTCCAAGCCAGGCTTCAGCAATATATGAACCATGAACTTCCAGATATTCAAGCTGGTTTTAGAAAAGGCAGAGGAACCAGAGATCAAGTTGCCAACATCCACTGGATCATCGAAAAAGCAAGAGAGTTCCAGAAAAACATCTGTTTCTGTTTTATTGACTATGCCAAAGCCTTTGACTGTGTGGATCACAATAAACTGTGGACAATTCTGAAAGAGATGGGAATAACAGACCACCTGACCTGCCTCTTGAGAAACCTATATGCAGGTCAGGAAGCACCAGTTAGAACTGGACATGGAACACCAGACTGGTTCCAAATAGGAAAAGGAGTACATCAAGGCTGTATACTGTCACCCTGCTTATTTAACTTATATTCAGAGTACATCATGAGAAATGCTGGGCTAGAATAAGCAAAAGCTGGAATCAAGATTGCCAGGAGAAATCTCAATAACCTTAGATATGCAGATGACACCACCCTTTTGGCAGAAAGTGAAGAGGAACTAAAGAGCCTCTTGATGAAAGAGGAGAGTGAAAAAGTTGGCTTACAGCTCAACACTCAGAAAACGAAGATCATGGCATCTGGCCCCATCACTTCATGGGAAATAGATGGGGAAACAGTGGCTGACTTTATTTTGGGGGGCTACAAAATCACTACAGATGGTGACTGCAGCCATAAAATTAAAAGACGTTTGTTTACTCCTTGGAAGGAAAGCTATGACCAACCTAGATAGCATTTTAAAAAGCAAAAACATTACTTTGTCAACAAAGATCCATCTAGTCGAGGCTATGGTTTCTCTAGTAGTCATGTATGGATGTAAGAGTTGAACTATAAAGAAAGCTGAGCACAGGAGAATTGATGCTTTTGAACAGTGGTGTTGGAGAAGACTGTTAAGAGTCCCTTGGACTGTAAGGTGATCTAACAAATCCATCCTAAAGGAAATCAGTCCTGGGTATTCATTGGAAGGACTGATGTTGAAACTAAAACGCCAATATTTTGGCCACCTGATGTGAAGAACTGACTCATTGGAAAAGACCCTGATGTTGGGAAAGAGTGAAGGCAGAGAAGTGGACAACAGAGAATGAGATGATTAGATGGCATCACCAACTCAATGAACACGAGTTGGGATAAATTCTGGGAGCTGGTGATGGACAGGGAGGCCTGGCATGCTGTGGTTCCTGGGGTCACAAAGAATCGGACATGACTGAGCGATTGAACTGAACTGAACACTACTATATGTAAAATAAATAGCCAATGGGAATTTGTTGTATGACTCAGGGAACTCAAACTGGGTATAACAAGTTAGAGGGGTGGGATGGTGTGGGAGGCGGGAATTTAAGAGGGAGGAGACTTAAGTATACCTACGGCTGATTCATGTTGATGTATGGCAGAAACCCACATAATATTGTAAAGGAATTATCCTTCAATTGAAAATAAATAATTTTTTTAAAAAGAAAGAAAAAAATGGGAAAAAGCATCAGTAGTAATTCATAGGATGTTTGTGAGAATTTAACGAGTTTAACATACAAGCGCCCAACACAAGTGTTAGCTCTCTTCCCCCTTCATTTCCTTACATTTTGTGTAAATACACTAGAACATCAATTCTTTTCCTGTCTTGTTTATTTTTGCCATCCTGGAACTTTGAGTAGAGACTGACATGTAATTGGTGCATGACTGAGTGAATGAATGAGTTTGTGTTGTAGCCTTACGGCCACATTACTGTATGCTCAGATGCTCAGTCAAGTCTGACTCTTTGCAATCCCATGGACCAGGTTCCAAACACCAGGTTCCTCTGCACGGGGGATTCTCTTGGCAAGAATACTGGAGTAGGGTGCCATTTCCTCCTCAGAGAATCTTCTTAACCCAAAAATTGAACCATCGTCTCTTATGTCTCCTCATTGGAAGGCAGATTTTTTACCACTAATGCCATGCCAAAGATGCTAGCTGCCCTGGAAATGGTTTTTGAAGAAATAAATGAATGCACTAGGATTATCTGTGCAGGATATGTGCTTCTTTTGCCTTGTCAATGCCCCTGAAAAAGTTTAAATAAATGTATGTGTACATAGAAATGTGTATATATGTTTTAAATACCCATAACGGTTGCTTTAATGGGTCAGTCATCAGTTCTAACTATCTCTCTGAGGTGAGTCAAAGAAAACTAAGAAATGTGGACACAAAGTTCACATATAAGCTAAAATTTATGAGCCACAAGAGATCAGAATAAAAATTTGAACCTTACTTGAGATATAGCAAGCTGGCTGGGAGAGATCCAAAAGATATAACTGTTCAGCTAAATGACTCTGAAATTCTGTTCCACCATAACCAGTTGCACAGTTTACCCAAGATCAATGGAATGGAACAGGAGAGCTCTGGAGGCTGGGGCAGGTGGCTTCCCCTGGAATAGAAGAGGACTTATTTCTTTCCTGTTTGAGTCCATTTGCTATCATTTATAGAGAAGGCAGCTGGTCAAGAGAGGATGCTGAACACAGTGAAAAACCCAACATATACACGTATGTGAAGAAAGAGATTGTGCCTACATAAATTTAGACTGGAAATAGCCCATGCAGCAGGGGAATGGAAGGCTGAAGTTGCAGAGCTGTGAAGAACCAGGGAGGAAATGGAAGGGGCTTTGGGTAGACTGTGAGTCAGGAGGTAATGCTTCCATGGAATGAAAGGAATCATTCAGAAGCCCAGATTGCCCCGCCTGGTCCTCTCTTGCTTCACAGATATCCAATTGCTAAAGATGGCCAGTGAGGCCTAGTTGATGCCAAAAGCTGTTCAGTTCAGACAGACTAGAAAAAAGTTCAGTCAACTCAATAAAGAATCTCAGTCAAATCTCAGCTATTGTACAAAACATTGCTCAGAGAAATTAAAGAGAACCTAAACAAATGGAGCTATATAACTTGTTCGTCAGTCAAAAGCTTGAATATTGTTAAGATACCAATTCTATCCCAAATTAGGCAATAGATATAATGCATTCCACATCAAAATCCTAGCAGACTGTTTTGTAGAAATTGGCAAATTTATTCTAAAATTCATATAGAAATGAAAAAATAAAGAAAAAGGAAACAAACTTGAAGATCTAACACTTCCTGACTTCAAGATTTAATATAAACCCCAAATAATCAATACAGTGTACAGTCTGCATAGACACATTGACCAATGAAACATATGACAACCATACATACATGAATAACTGATTTTTGACAAGATGCAAAATCAATTTGGTAGAGAAAATGCCACATTTTCAAAAAATTTAAGCAATTGGATATCCATATGCCAAAAGGGGGGCTTTAATTAATATCATATTTCATATGCAAAAATTAGCCTAAAATAGATCACAGATCTATAGATCATAGACCAAGTATAGAATAACAAAGCTTTTAGAGGGAAATGTATTTTAAAACTTTGTGACAAAGACTTCTTAGATACAACACTGAAAGTGTGATTTTTATAAAAGAAAAAATTGATATATTGGCTTCCCTGGTGGCTCAGAGGTTAAAGCGTCTAACTTCATTGAAATTTAAAACTTCTGTACTTTGAAAGACACTGTTAAGAGAAGGCAAAGACAAGTCATAAACTGTGAGAAAGTATTTTCAAGTCATATATCTTGCAAAAGAATCACATATCTGGCTATGTTGATAACTCTCAAATTCATTAATAAGAGACAAATTTTAAATAGGCAAAAGATTTGAGAAACACTTCACTGAAGAAGATATGCAGAGGGCAAATAGGTGATTGAACAGAAGATCAACATCACTGGTCTTTAGGGAATGAAAATTAAAACCATGAGATACTATTCACACTCATTAGAATGGTTAAAATAAAGACTAACCATGTAAGTGTTGGTGAAAGTGTGGAGCAACTGGAACACTTATACACTGCTAGTGGAAATGTAAAATGGTACAATCATTTTGGAAAGAAGCTTAGCAGTTTCTTAGGAAATTAAATATGTGATTCAGTCATTCTATTCTTAGATATTCACCAAAGAGAAATTAAAGCATATATCTATAAAGACATATATAATACCATATTGATGCAAATGTTCATAATAATTTTATTTGTAATGGCAAAAAATTGGAACCAACCTGACATCAATCAACTGATAGAAGATAAACAGATGAAGTCATATCCATACAATGAACTACTACACAGCAATAAAAAGGAATCAACTATTGATATACATATCATCATGAATGAATCTCCCCCTCAAAAAAATGTTGAGAAAAGAAGCCAGACAACAAAGAGTTCATACTGTAAGATTTCACCTATATAAAATTCTAAAAAGTGAAAACTTGTCTATAGTGACAGAAAGCAGCCCAGTTGCTTGAAGATGAAGTGACAGTAACAGGCAAGGTGTAACCGTACCAATATTGATTATCTTGATTGTGATGATACTTTCATGGGCATACACATGCCCAAACTTGTCAGTTTGTGATTTTAAACATGCAATTTATTTTATGTTAATTATACATCAATTTTAAAAAGAACAAGAGAATATACAAAATAATCACCACGCCAATTTTCATACAGCTAAGGAATGAAAAAATTATCATTCATAGTCGCAGGTGAAATAGCACTCCAGTACACTCTAACCATATTAAGATAGCAAAGAGATCTAGAGTTTGTCATATATTCTGCCTCCTACTTTAGATTGCCTTTTTTTTGCGGGCAGAGGTCATATCTGCTCTTCTATTTACATATCCCAGACTGCTGTTGGTCCCTGTCAGGCCCAAAGAAGGTAGCAGTGCTCAGGGCTCCACCAGTACCTGCTTAAGGTTAAATATCTATAGTGACATGGAAAGGACTAAAGGGATCAAGTGCTAAAATATGTTCCCTCAGGCATTATGGATTATTCCAGAGGCAAGATGCTTCTAAGATGGCACACCAACTTCTGGCTGTCCACTGTAAGGCTGTAAGAGGATTAACACCCTCCAGGAGTATGACCCTAAGAATATACTGGAAAACAGTTGCTGGAACATGTACTTGGACCTTGTCATGATAAGAGATCAACAAATTCCAGCCAACACACCACAGCATCTGCTGCTGGATAAACTTAGCACGACAGTGGCGGAGCTTAGTCATGTTGGTATTCTGGCCCGTGGAAACATCCTAGGAATCTGGGCAGAGCTGTCAGTAGATTTAAACCCTGATGAATTGGAATGTGAGAGGAATGAAGGGGCCCACACCCGCTTATGATCTGCAGCCAGGAAGCCCTCCCAATTTACAATGACCTCTACCTCGCTGAACTCAAAGCATTCTTCATCTATCCACTATTCCACTGGTTGGATAATATATCAGTCATTGCCTGGTGCCCAGCATTGTTGTCTAATATGATAACTTGGCTCCTACAGTGAAATTCAAACTTTCTAATTCATCTGTCATGCAATAAATATCCAGTAAATTCCTACAATGGCAAGGCACTTTGTCATATACCAGGGTTACCAGGATGACAAAGATAAGCACTACCCCCTCAAGCAGGTGAAGTTCAAGAAAGAGATGAACATTCAAGAGCATCATACAGTAAGTGATCTGATCACAGTTATGATAAGAGTGAAGAAGGAATTCATAGGGCCTGGACTCCATCTCAGGCCTGTTCATGCTGATCATGCTCGGCCACCTTTCCAATGGACTCTGAACTCTGTGTTTAGTGCCTATGAGAACAACAGAAGGATAAGACCCCCTCCAGACAGGGGAACCTTGAAGATCGTATCTAGGTTACTCATCGCCAAAGAGAAAACATATATTAATCACCCCTTCCTCCAGACAGGCCATAAATTTTTCTGTATCTATCAGAATGTAACCTCGGATTTGTTGATTATTGGCTAATTGTTTGACTGAGCACATGAGCAAATAGCACGTGAATGATGGAGTTATTGGGATTGTATTTTCCTTGGTTTATGTAAGTCTCAAGGAATTTGGGGTGGTAGGTTTGGACACGTACACATGGGGTATAAAAGATTTTCACAATCTCCTTGGCTAAGAGGAGACTCTGCCTTGGGCCCACCGGTGTAATAAACTGCACTCCAATATCTGCACTGTCCTTCTGAGTTAGTTTGTTTCCCGGAATGTGTGGCTACAACAAGAGCAAAAATTGGAGCTATCAATGACAGCAGATAGGGAGGTAGCTGAAGGTTCTGAAGGACCAGGAAAAGCCCTCTAGAGAAAGGGACATCAACGCTGAGATCTTAGGGATGAATAAGAATTATTTGAGGAAATCAGCACACAACTGGCTTCCTGTGTCCTCAGGCAATAGGTGTCTCTCAGCCCTGCCATTTTCAGCTTGCCTAGAAGGAATGCAGATCACTCTGCACAGCAGTACCCAGATGGAGATGTTATTTCTTAAGGAAAAGAGGGAGAGACAAGGCATGTGTCATTCCCAGAGAGGAGATGAATCATGACCTCTCTGATTACTTGGAAGTCTCCAGTTTTTGCCCCCATCTCAGCTCCCCTCCCTTTCCAAGAAAAAGGTTCCAGTAGTCCTTCTTGGATGCCTCAGAAAGGATTTTTTTTTTTTAAGTCTGTTTTCCCCTTTATCCCAAGAACGTTTCTCTGCATTTGTTCCTTTCAGGCATCAAGCAGACAAGGTTATTTCATCACTGTTCATCCTCCCAGACAGTCAAAGCATCCAGAACCCAAATTTGTGGTATCTCACATCAGAAATGTGACTTGGTTTTGGAACCTAAGCTCCAGACCTCCTACCTTAGTGATCCAGGCAAAGCCTTTCTACTTGAGGTCCTGGATGTCTCCCATTGTCTCCCACTTCAGGCTCTACAGGATAGGGATACAGATAGAGGCCAAAAAAAGAACAAGGCAGAAGTTTGAGCAAAAAGTAGTGACTAGGGAGAAATTCCTGAAAACAAGGGGAAAAGAGAAGCCATGTGGGGTCATAGAAAGAGAATTGATTGCTGAGTAAGGCGGTGTGCAAGGCTTATGTAGCATCTGCAGCATCTGCTGTCTGAAAGACAGTAGACAAGACACCCCTCCTGTCTCAAACTCTTCTGTGACATGAGAGTGTCTGGATTAACCTCTAAAGTAACTCAGCTAACAACATTCTGCTATACCTATTTCCCTGTGAGCTGGAGAAACTAAAAGGGAAGAGAATGAGGCAAAAGGAGAGAGCATAGGAGGGCAGGTGGAGCTTCAGAATAAGAAGACAGGAATAAGAGAAATGATTGACTTCCCTGGTGGCTCAGCAGGAAAGAATCCACCTGCCAGTGCAGAAGACATGGGTTCAGTCCCTGGGTTAGGAAGATCCCCTAGAGAAGGAAGTAGCAACCCATGCCAGTATTCTTACCTGGGAAATCCCATGGACAGAGAAGCCTGGCTGGCTACAGTCCATGGAGTCGCAAAGAGTTGGACACAACTTAACGACTCATCAGTAACAACCAGAGAAATAAAGTTGATGGATGGCTCAAGAAAAAACACCTGGAAAAGACAGGCCAGAAAGACCATCCAAAGAAGAAAGTATTTTGGAATCAGAGAAATAGATTGTGTCAATTGTACTTACAACTAAACACAACTTTGAAATTGCAATCGCTAAGGAAACTAAATGCTGGCAAAAGAAGAGATTAGAAAGAGAGGACAGAGCTGCTTTCCTGTCTTCCCATCTGTTCAGGGCCCCAAAATCCTGCTCCTCTTCAAGGAAGGCAGAGACATTCAACTAACATGGGAAAATATCTGCCCAAGTCTCGTGGCTCACTAAGAAGACAAGTTTTGATCTATAAATGTTAAGTACTATGATTTGAGTGTGGAGGCATGAGCCTGACCTGAGATTTCTGAACGAGTGACTAGAAAGAGCTTGCATTTCATGTGAACTTAGATGACAAAGCAGGGTGGAATCGTGGGTGTGGTGGGGAGAAGGAGAGGGAGAGAGAGAATGAACATAAATTATTTCTGGAGGTAATAGTTGACTACCTTGGGAATGTTGTGACTCAGAGGGCAGCAAGGAAGAAGAGACACATGCTCCCAAGGATAGAGTGGCTCTACCAGTGGCCCTAGACTGGCCCATCAGGGTCTCCTGCTCCAGCCAAGTTCTGGCAGGACTGGTCATGACTTGCTACTGGAGGGAGGCTTGGTGGGATTTATGAAATGAGGTAGTGGGAGAGATGAGCTCTGTTCTTGGCAAACCAAAGCTATAAATGTACAAAACTTTATCTCTGGCAGGAATGTTTTAAGAAAAAGAAAGACAGGAAATGTCTATAGCAGAACCCCAGCCACTGGTTAAGGAGACTGGTCTCTCTGGAGCTACATCAAAGGCCCAGTTCTGTCTGCTCCCTGTGGCCTCCACGAGGCCTGCCCTAAGAGTTCAGCAGTTTCTTGGAGCCAAGGCAGGAAGAAAGTACATCCACTGTAAGTGCTCTCTCCTTGTCAAGACAGGGGTGACCTGGGGCTGCAGGGAAACTGCAGCCTCCCCCTCCCTAGCCTCCTTTCCAGGACACTTCTTCACCATCCAGATGAAGTGCATCCATGGGGCTGATGCCTGATGGAGTTCCTAATAGGAGCATTGAACTGGAGGTCAGGAAGCTAAACCTATAGTCTGCAACAAGTAAAGAGTTACTGAGCCAGAAGAAGGTCACTTCCTTCCCTAAGTTCATCCCCTTATAAAATGAGCAGGTTGAAGATGAATTGATAGCACTCTTTGTGATTCCCCTCCAGTAACTACAGAAAGGCAGGATCAGCTTCTAAATTTCAGAAAAAAATAAAAAAGAAATCTCTTTTTCAAGGGAATTTTATTCAGAATGAGAGGCAAATCCCACTCCTTCTATAAGTTACCTCTAACTGACCACACTGATGAATGAGACCAGCTGGGATCAAAAGAAAACAGAAACTAGATTCCTTTAGCTGATTGAGGAGTTTTGTCTCACCCTTGATGCCATCTTCTTAGAGTCTATAAAAAGAATCAATCTGTCTTTAATTTCCTAGAGGATTCATCCCAGACGTTTTGTTCTTCCTTCCTCTCATCCTTGGGAACACTTCATTGTAAATAAAGTACCTAAAGCCAAGGCTGCAAGAACCTACAGAGAAACTGTATAAGTTAGGAAAGGCAACACAGCAAAAGTTAGGTAGAGGCCAAACCATGCCAAACAGCATACATAGGGAGAGTTGTACCGAGTGGATTTCATCCTTCACTTGACTTGCTTGAGTGGGTACTCCCATACAACCTGGTACAACCTGCACAAACTATAGGTGAAGTGCAAGGCTGGCCTTACAGAAATTGCTCAAATTCTGCAGGTGTCACAGGTTCCCCAGGAACCAGAATCAGAACTAAAGATCTGCATTCAAGGTTGTAACCTCAGGGTCAACAAATGTGGAGGAGGGAAGGAAGCAGTATTGAGCAGAAGGAGAAGCTGAAGGGTGATGCAATTGTGACAAAGGCCGCAGCCCACTCTCTTGGGAGTTCTGCAGTAGGCATGTGTGTTAGTCACGCTGTCATGTAGAGCTACTCTTTGCAACCCCAGGGACTGTAGCCTGTCAGGCTTCTCTGTTCAAGGAATTCTCCAGGCAAGAATACTAGGTTGCCATTTCCTACTCCAGGAGATCTTCCTGACCCAGGGATCGAACCTGGGTCTCCTGCATTGCAGGCAGATTCTGTACCATCTGAACCACCAGGGAAGCCCATGCAGTAGGCATGGCCCTTCTGAACTGCCTGGAACTTGGGCAAGTTGGCTGGACCTCTACGGATTAGTCATAGATACAGGCTGTCATTGGAGAGAGGATGTGACCTTGGGCAAAAAAATACCTAAAATGCAAGGGCAAGTCTTGAGATGGACTCAGTGGTAAGCGGTCAGCCAACAGCACTGGCAGCCTCTGGGAGAACACAAGCTTCAGTTGGGGTGGTTGTGGATGTCACAAGACACAATCCACTATCTTATGTTAAATACTTCACAGTTTAACAAGAATGTGCTGTGCCAGAGAGCTTTTATTTGCCCCTCCAGCTCCACTCTCTCCCTTTCTCCTTGATACTCTCTGACCAGGGAGGCTGGCCTGTGTAGATCACATCTACATGTAATCACCCATGCCCCCCAACTCCCCCTTGGGTTTAGCCAATAGAGCCCTGGAAGAAGATGAAAGGGAGGGAAGGGAGGGAAGTCATGGTATGGGGTGTTTTCCTGGCTTTTTCTCTACAAGGTCCACTTGAGTTGGAAGCTTGTCCAATTGAAGATCAGAGGCTCCTCTCCAAAACTCTCACAGAGAACACTGATTTTCTCCTTCCAGATTCTGCCAGCTACTCTCACCCCTCACCCTTCCACCTTGGAGTTATATCAGGCTTTCCTCACCCCCCACTCCTCCATGGTCCTGAAGCTTGGACAGCTCTATCTGTGTGATTTCTCTAAATTCTGCCCATACTTTTAGTAAAGAATCTTTTCTTTGGTAAATCCTCCTCCAATTATCCTAAGTTGAGTGTATTTCCTCAAATTATTTTTTTGTTTTTTTAGTTGAAAAAAATTTTAACTTATTTAATTGGAGGCTAGTTACTTTACAATATTATGGTGGTTTTTGCCATACACTCACATGAATCAGCCATGGGTGTACATGTGTTCCCCATCCTGAATCCACTCCCTCTTCCCTCCCCATCCCATCCCTCAGGGTCATCCCAGTGCACCAGCCCTGAGCTCCCTGTCTCTTGCATTGAACCTGGACTGGTGATATATTTCACATATGATAATCCTCAAACTATGCTAATTTGGTTTCTCCTAGATCCCTAACTGATATGTTCAGACAGACATACACATTATCTCACCTCTTCCTCTCTACCATCCTGTGAATCAAATATTCTTATCCCCACTGTGGAGATAAGAAATAAGAGAGTGAGAAGCGTTCCATGACTCACCCAAGCTCCCAGATAGTAAGATGGCCCTTGTCTTTGGATTCAGAGCCACTGTCCACAACACTCTAACACCCTAGTGCATCCTTCAGAGTCTTCTCTTTGCCCAAGACAGCTCAGGAAAGGACCAGAGAAGGAGGGATAGCCATGGTATTCAAGACCACAAAACTGGCTGAACGAGCATGAGGATGAAAGGGGGCAGAAATGGGTGACACAGCAGAGTGTGTCTTCAGCCCTAAGACTGAGGAAAAAGGACAGGAGAGCATCCACTCTATCCAGTCTTCTGAAAAACTTAAGTTTCTTTTCTAAATTACCTTTTCAAATAGAAAATTAAGCTATTTTGGAACCAGATTGCCCCCACCAGCTGCTTGACCCTGGTGAGGTCTGTGGTTTCTTCATTTGCATGAAGAAAGATGGGTTAACTACAGAATCCCCAGCTCCCTTCCATTCTGGGTTTCTACGAGCTCCTTGTTCTCTTTGCTTCTCTTATCCCAGAAACAGACATAGGTCACGTGGATGAACCCTCATTCTGACAATTGTCAGTCTCATCCCTGGGAAAAGGGGGAAGGAGCTCAGATGGTGCCACGCACAAAGACTCACTTGTTAGCACTCAAAGTCTCTTCCGAAGGTCTTGCCCAGACCCTCGCTTTTAACCAGGAAAGCAGTGCAGCCCAAATGAGAAATGAAGATAACCATTTCATCTTGCTTTGCTCCCTAAGTCCCTGGGTATGGCAGATTTTTAAGCTCTCATTGCCTTTTAGAGTGGTGTTTCTGTTTTCCTGATCAAAAGCAGATGGATCCTTTCTTTACAAAATATCTTTTGTCCTATTTTCCCTTACAGTGCCCTGCATGCTCCACAAATCATCTAGCCCAGGAACCAGCTAAGAACAAGTTCCATCTGCTGCTGCCACCGCTGTAAGGAGCTTTCATTTACTGAAGCATAAATCACAAGGCAAGAAGAAAATGCTTGTTCCTCCCTTTTCATGCTCCTGTTCCTAGGTTTGGGGGTAGGAATTAGGGACCTTGAATTTTAGTACTAGTCCAACCACTAACTCTGAGCAAGTCACTGCCTTTCTCTAGACCTCGTTTCAAAACCCACTCAAGTGAGTAAATGGATATCATTATTCTTTCTAGTGCTAACTTCCCAAGAATGTGTAAGACTGATAGGATCTGGGTAGACTGATTTGGGCGGATGGCATCTTAACTTAGATTCCCCCAGAAAATAAGATCTGAGCATAGACTTATATGTTAATGGTTTACTGGAAGGTGTAATCCCAAGTTAGCAAAAGTGAGGGGATAGTCTTGAGACAAGGAAGAATGAGAAGCAAAAGTGATATATCATTGTCTTAGTCCATTAAGGCTACTATAAGAAAACACCACAGGCTGGGTAGCTTATAAATAACAGAAATTTATTTCTCGCACTACTGAAAGTTGGAAGTCCAAGATCAAGGTGCCAGCACGGTCACCCTCTGAAGAGGCCCTGTTAGTGGTTCATAGCCGGTGCATTCTCACTGTGCTCTCACATGGTAGCAGGGGCTAGGGATTTCTCTGGGGCCTCTTTATAAGGCACTGATCCCATTGACTAATGACTTCAGCATTTCCCGAAGCCCCCACCGAAAAAGGGTATCATCTTTGAAGGTTAGGATTTCAACGTATGAATTAGTGGGAGGGGATACATTTAGACCATAGCAAGCCGCAGCAACCTAGGCATCCAGGTTGGTGCTAGTGAGTGAAGGAGGGCATAGCAACTCACTCCAGTATTCTTGCCTGGAGAATCCCATGGACAGAAGAGCCTGGCGGACTACAGTCCATAGAGCCATAAAGAGTCGGACACAACCAAAGCAACTGAATATGCTTGCAAGCCACAGCAACATGTAGCCACAGTTCCACATGCTTCAGAGAAGCCCAAAGGACCATTTATCACACTGGACATCTCTGCACATATTGTACAGAAGAAAATTAGAGCCTTAGAGAGAACAAAAAAAAAACAAACAAGGATTTATCTGCAGACACCTTTCTCTTTTTTCCCATTGGACAAAGTTCATCCCCTGGGAGGTGGGAGGTATCTTGATTGCTCTTCAGGGTTGCATCATCTGAACCCTTCAAGAATCACTGTGGAAGCCAGATCCTTCAACTTGAAGTTGCTGCACCTAACCTGGATGGTATGGGAAGCCAGGGATTTCAGGATTCAGTTGATCTGCCTCCTGCCATGGAATTGCACAGGGCCACCTGGAGCCTGTTGCCCTGGCAAAGGCAGGCAGCTAAGTGTTTGGGAAATCACAAAGCTGAGGAATACTGAGGTGGCATAGAAGCCATGCCTGGCACCAATGGGAGAAATGGGTAGGATGGAAGGTGCATCAGGAGAAAGCCCAAGCATCTTCATTCAATAAATGCCTTCCAAGAAACGTGTATCAGTTCAGTTCAGTTCCTCAGTCATGTCTGACTCTTTGTGACTCCATTAACTGCAGCACACCAGGCCTCCCTATCCATCACCAACTCCCAGAGTCTACTCAAACTCATGTCCATTGAGTCAGTGATGCCATCAAACTATCTCATCCTCTGTCATCTCCTTCTCCTCCCATCTTCAGTCTTTCACAGCA
>SJYC01001391.1:0-28315 GCA_006408675.1 Madoqua kirkii | reverse complement strand
TGGAACCTCATTCATCAGTCTTTGGTCCAAGGCAAGCCTGCTCTACAGACTGCAAAATGTAATAAAGGTTTTAATGTGGGTTTTATTATGGACTGGGAGGTGACACTTGGTTATCCGATTGGCAAACTGCTCTGAGAAACAAGCTGTTCTCTTTCATGTGGCCATTCTGACATGCTTAAATCATGCTGAAGGTGGGGGAGGCAGAGTTCTGAATGTTTTGCAACTCAGCACAACCTTTGTGGGAGATGCCCAGGCAGCTCAAAACTGCAGCAGCCAAGTCAGGACTGCAGGAGAGCTGGACTGGTGGTGAGCCAGTCTTGGTTGAGGTCCTCCTGCCATCCTGTGGAGAAGGCCACACCCTTCATCATCATTCAGCAGGACAAATGACACTGCTGACAGGTCCCACAGGACCCCTGCATCTGCCATGAGGCTGGAAATGAGCTGGAGGCTTGGATCTCAGGGGAGATTCAGGAAAAGAAAAAGTCCATTAATACAGTGGCTGCCAGTCACCTGGGAAACTTGTTAAAAATACAGATTTTTGACTTGTACTATAAAAAGCTTGATTTCAACTTCAGCCTAGGTTTGGAAATGAATTCATTGGGCTACCTAGAGGAAAATAAGCAATGTTTTTTGTTGGGTAAAATATACATAACATAAAAATGACTTTTTGTTTTACTCGTTTTTAAATGTATGATTCAGTAGCATTGAGTACATTCACAATATTTTCGAGAAGGAGCCTTTAGATGCCTACCACTGATTGGAAAAATTCCTTGAAAAATTAATCTGACATTAAAATATGTATAAGAGAACTAGGGACTACCATGGTGGTCCAATGGTTAAGACTCCACCTTTTAATACTGGGTTCCATTCCTGGTCAGGGAACTAAGACCCTACATGGCATGGAGCAACTAAGCCCACGTGCTTCAACTAGAGAGCCTGCATTCTAGAGCCCACACTGCAATGAAGACCCAGCACAGCCAAAAAAATATTTTAATAATTTTTTTAATTTTAAAAACAGAACTATACATAAGCCCTGGACTATACTGTGGTTGGTAAAATTGTTCATGGTGGTACAATTAACAATTCTGAAATCACCATATTTGTGTACCAGACTGAACAAATAAAATGTATTTCAGATAGTAGGAGCCAAATTTCTCACTGTTGGAGTGAGAGGTTAAATATAAGGGAGTAAATCTAGAATGAACCAAGTAGTACTAGACTAGTCAGAGACACCAGTATGAACCCATGTTTGACTTAATATAGATACTAAAGGGTATATTTATGTGTGTGCATATACACACATATATATATGGCTTCCCTGGTAGCTCAGATAGTAAAGAATCTGCCTGCAATGCAGGAGACCCCAATTCAGTTCCTGAGTTGGGAAGCTCTCCTGGAGAAGAGATAGGCTACCCACTCCAGTTTTCTTGGGCTTCCTTGGTGGCACAGATGGTAAAGAATATCTGCCCACATGCGGGAGACCTGGCTTCAATCCCTGAGTTGGGAAGATTCCCTGGAGAAGGGAACAGTGACCCACTTCAGTATTCTTGCCTGGAAAATCCATGGACAGAAGAGCCTGGCAGTCTACTGTCCGTGAGGTCACAAAGAGTCTGACATGACTGAGCTACTTTTGCTCAATACATAGACATATATATGTGTGTGTGTGTGTGTGTGTGTGTGTGTGTGTGTGTAAATAAATTTCTCAAACAGAGGAATACTAAATAATTTATGTAAATACTACCCTCTCAAGGAGTGGAATGAATTCCCTGCCCCTTAAGTATGGGGTATACTTAGTGGCTAGCTTAGAAAGATTATAGTATAGAAAGGGGAAAATAAAAAAAATAGTTTTACAGTGGAAAAGCCTGGCTAACACTACTTAAACCAGATGGTCAAGGTCAACAACATTAGCAATAAGCTGATGGCATGTCCTCTTGATATGATGTGTTGAGAGTGATACTTCACTTTCATAATCTTCCCATCAAAAACCCATAACCCCATTCCAACTATGACAAGTGTGGAAGCCAAACTCAAATTGAGGGTCATTCTACAAAATGTCTGACTAGCATGCTTCAACATTATTAAGTTCACCAAAAACAAGGAAAGTCTGAGAAACTGTTACAGCCAAGAGGAGCCTGAGGAGACATAATAACTCTAGATCGAGACTAGATCTATAAACAGATGTAGATCTAAAGAGTGTTCCCTTATTCTTCAGATAAATACTTCTAAGCTCCAGAAAGGGAGTGTCATTCCAAATCACCAGCTACTTGGTGACAGGTTAAGACTATAATCTGGGGCTTTTGACCTTCAATATGGCTTAAAGCTCAATATTCAAAAAATGAAGATCATGACATCTGGTCCCATCACTTCCTGGGAAATAGATGGGGAAACAATGGAAACAGTGTCAGACTTTATTTTGGGGAGCTCCAAAATCACTGCAGATGGTGACTGCAGCCATGAAATTAAAAGACGCTCACTCCTTAGAAGAGAAGTTATGACCAACCTAGATAGCATATTCAAAAGCAGAGACATTACTTTGCCAGCAAAGGGCCGTCTAGTCAAGGCTATGGTTTTTCCAGTGGTCATGTATGGATGTGAGAGTTGAACTGTGAAGAAAGCTGAGCGCCGAAATATTGATGCTTTTGAACTGTGGTGTTGGAGAAGACTCTTGTGAGTCCCTTGAACTGCAAGGAGATCCAACCAGTCCATTCTGAAGGAAATCAGCCCTGGGTGTTCTTTGAAAGGAATGATGGTAAAGCTGAAACTCCAGTACTTTGGCCATCTCCTGTGAAGAGTTGACTCATTTGAAAAGAATCTGATGCTTGGAGGGATTGGGGGCAGGAAGAAAAGGGGATGACAGAGGATGAGATGGCTGGATGGCATCACCGACTCGATGGATGTGAGTTTGAGTGAACTCCAGGAGATGGTGATGGACAGGGAGGCCTGGCGTGCTGTGATTCATGGGGCTGCAAAGAGTTGGACACGACAGAGCGACCTAACTGAACTGATACTTTTCATTCCTCCAATGAAAAGTGTTTCTTTTCCTGCATCACATCATTGCTATTCAGGAAGGAATTAATCTAGCCTGGTTTCCCTTCTGTTGTCATTTCAGCTCATAGACAGATATTTTTAAAGGAAAAGAATCATGCCATATTTTGGGACACAGCAGATTACGACCCAGTCATGTGGTACAGAGCAGGTCAGAGGGCCAAAATCTGGAAACTGGATCCTTCCATGGATAGGAAGATAGCTAGCCAAAGATGTATAAGTGGTATCCAAAATGGCAAGAAGAATTTGGTTTGCAGAGGAACCAGCTTTGAGAGAAGTGGTAGTTCAGGAAAGTATGAGGAAAGCAAGTTGAGGGACAACTGGCAGGCTGGGTAATAGGAACCAGGAATTTAGGAGCAGGGCAGATTAAGACCTATAGACCAGCAGGCAGCCTGACAAGGGGTATGTGCTGTATTTGCATCCCTCAAGGCTGGGATCAGAATTGGGACTTTAAACTGTCAGAGAAAAGCATGAATACAGCCCTACAGGCAATTGGACACAAAGAAAATGACTAAAGCTGTGACCAGGTGCTAGAAATCCACTTATCAAGAATGGTAGACAAAGCAAGTACCAGCTTGGACTCAACACACAGACTGATTATCACAACCAGGGCACAGAGTCCAAGCAAAGTGAGCAGAATAAGGGACAGTCTTCCAAATACCAGGATTCTGGCTCAGATCTCTTGACATTATTTCTGTTTCAAGGAAAAATGAGTTCAAAAGCCTGGGCTAGGACTGATCCTTTGTGTGGAGTTAGAGAGTCCCAGATATAATACCAGAAGGAAACACAAAGATTTTCTGACCCCAGCAAAACCTTTCTTCCTGAGAGAATGAATGTTTGTATGATCTGCAGACACTGCTTTGACAACCACACCAAACAACACACATGACACACTATTGTAAGGAAGCAGTTTGTTTTCAATCTATCACTGTGTTATAAGCACATCATAGAGCCTCAATAAATGTGTGTTGAATGTATATGCCTCCATTTGTTTAAAATTGGCAGGTAGGTATTTTTTTTCTTAGGTGATTATTTCCATAGTCTCTGCACACATGAAAAATTTCTTTAAAAGCAATGAAAATACAGAGAAATCAAAAAGTTACATATGATTCTACTTATATGGCATTTTTAAAAAATCAAAACTGTGAAGATACAGGCTAGATCAATGGTTTCCAGAAGTTAGAGAAGGCAAGGGAGGGTGTGACTTTCAAGGGACATGACTAGCATGGGAGAACTGCTTCATGGTGACAGGAGTTCTGTATCTTGACAATATGCACTGTGAGTAGGATAAAATGTTATAGTGAAAGTGAAAGTTGCTCAATCGTGTCTGACTCTTTGTGACCCCATGAAATATAGTCCATGGAATTCTCCCAGCCAGAATAATGGAATGGGTAGCCTTTCTCTTCTCCAAGGGACTTTCCCAGCCCGGGGATCAAACTCAGGTCTCCCGCATTGCAGGTGGATTCTTTACCAGCTGAGCCACAAGGGAAGCCCAAGAATACTGGAGTGGGTAACCTATCCCTTCTCCAGCGCATCTTCCCAACCCAGGAACTGAACTGGAGTCTCCTGCATTGCAGGAGCTCAGATTCTTTACCATCTGAGCTACCAGGGAAGCCCCTATTTAGATATATGCAAAGTAGTTAAAGTTATGCATCTGAAATTGTTTCACATAAAATAGAGAGGGAGGCAAAATGACACTGAAGAAACCAGAAAGGCTATGAATTGATCATTGTTGGAACTAGTATATGAAGGCTCTTTGCGCTATTCCTTCCACTTTTGCATATGTTTGAAAAATTCCAAAGAATTTTAAAATAATAAAATTTTAATCTAAAAAAAATACAGAGACCCCCCTACTTGAGAACTCTTATCAGCTTCTCCATTTGTTACTTACTAGCAGCTTCCTAACATGGAAATATGTTAGGAATAAATATCCATATGGGTGTGCAACCTACGGGGCTTCGCAGTTGGCTCAGTGGTAAAGAATCCACCTGCCAAACAGGAAAGACACGTTCGCTTACTGGGTCAGGAAGATCCCCAGAAGGAGAAAATGCCAACCCACTCCCGTATTTTTGCCTGGAGAATCCCATGAACAGAGGAAACTGGCAGGCTACATTCCATGTGGTCGCGAAGAGTTGGACACGACTGAGCAACTAAACAGCAATGCATCGTGTATTACATTTGGCAAATCCAAGCAGCTTCTCCACAACTGGTAGTGAAAAACATAGTCATAAACATTGGGATGGCCAAAAAGTTCATTTGGGTTTATCCATACAATATTATGGCAAAACGGAAACTAACTTCCAACTCAATACAAAGGCTGCTGCTGCTGCTAAGTCGCTTCAGTCGTGTCTGACTCTGTGCGACCCCATAGAAGGCAGCCCACCAGGCTCCCCTGTCCCTGGGATTCTGCAGGCAAGAACACTGGAGTGGGTTGCCTCTTCCTTCTCCACAATACAAAGGCATAAAGACACAAATTTGACATAAAGATTCTTTCTTGATCGGAGTGAGTGGGGAGCTTCAAAGCCACAGCTAACTTGCTTATCACTCTTCCCCCCTTCACAGCAATGAATTTGGTGTCTGATTTTTTTCTAGTATTTCTTCCTTTATCGGCCTTTCCGGTCATTATTATTCCCTTTCACTTTAGCCTTAACCTCTAATTCACTGTTTTGGAAAAGAAAAAAATTAAAATTCAGGCATGTTTATTCCAAGAATCTTGCTTATTTCCTTCCTTCCCATGTCTTCCTCCCTAGAGAGATCTTGACATGGGACCTGGTGACTATGTATTCTTATTTTGTAAATTCTGGTTGAGGACCCTCTCTTTCCATTTTCTCTTTATTCCCAACAGCCATCCAGTGTGGTAATAATATTGACCCCATTTTACAATAAGCAATCTGAAATTCAAAGATTTCCACAGAGAACTGCAAACCTTGTACTGGATAAAGTTGAAAGACAAGTTTTTTGTTCAAGAATAAACTGACTCAGCACTCACTTTTCTTCATTGGATAGCTCTAAAATTCATTTTGAGAGCCCTGAACCATCATTTAAGAGAAAGAAAGTCACTCAGTTGTATCTGATTCTTTGTGACCCCATGGACTATAGCCCACTAGGATCCTCTCTCCATGGGGTTCTCCAGGCAAGATGTTGGAGTGGGTTGCCATTTCCTCCTCAAGGGGAGAAGGTTGCCATTTCCTTCCCAACCCAGGGACCCATGACTAAATGTAGGACTTCTATTTTTCTTCTTTTGTCTCTTTTTAATAAATGATAAAAATGTGTTACAACAATATTAGGCCATACGGCTGCTGCTGCTGCTAAATTGCTTCAGTCATGTCCGGCTCTGTGCAACCCTGTAGACTGCAGCCTACCAGACTCCTCTGTCCCTGGGATTCTCCAGGCAAGAACACTGGAGTGGGTTGCCATTTCCTTCTCCAGGCCATATGGAGTGCTATGCAAAAGATTTTTCTTTTGTAAAGTAAATTAATTATAGCCCATCTATTTTTAATTTTTTTTAACTTTTTATTCTGTATTGAGGTATAGACTATTAACAGGCTTCCCTGGTGGCTCAATGGCAAAGAATCCAAGAACTCCAGCTGCCGATTCAGGAGAATCAAGCTGTATCTCTGGGTCAAGAAGGTCCCCTAGAGAATGGCCACCCACTCCAGTATTCTTGCCTGAGAAGTCCCATGGACGGAGGAACCTGGCAGGCTCCAGTATGTGGGGTCATAAACAGGTAGACACAACTTACCCATAAACAATAGCCTATTATCAATATTGTGACAGTTTCAGATGAACAGCAAAGGGACTCAGCCATACATGGACTCATCCATTCTCCTGCAAACTCCCCTCCCATCCAGGCTGCCACATAACATTGAGTAGAGTTCCATGTTACTTTCTTTAAATTTATTTTTTTATTGAAGTATAGTTGATTTACTATGCCATGCCAATCTCTACCATACAGCAAAGTGATTCAGTTATAGACAGACATTCTTTTTTATATACAAGGTATTGAATATAGTTCCCTGTGCTATACAGCAGGACCTTTTGTTTATCCATCTTATATATAATAGTTTACATCTGCTCATCCCAAACTCCCAATCTTCCCCTCTCCTACCCCTCCCCCCTTGGCAACAACAAATCTGTTTTTGATGTTATGAGTTTGTTTCAGTTTTGTAGATAAGTTTATTTGTGCCACATTTTAGATCCCACATACAAGTGATGTCATATGGTGTATGTCTTTCTTTTTCTGACTTACTCCACTTAGTATGATAATCTCTAATTGCATTTATGCTGCAAATGGCATTATCCCATTCTGAGTAGTATTCCATTGCGGAGAAGGTGATGGCACCCACTCCAGTACTCTTGCCTGGAAAATCCCATGGATGGAGGAGCCTGGTGGGCTGCAGTCCATGGAGTTTCGAAGAGTCAGACATGACTAAGCGACTTCACTTTCACTTTTCACTTTCATGCATTGGAAAAGGAAATGGCAACCCACTCCAGTGTTTTTGCCTGGAGAATTCCAGGGACAGGGGAGCCTGGTGGGCTGCCATCTATGGGGTCACAGAGTCGAACACGACTGAAGCGACTTAGCAGCAGCAGCAGTATTTCATTGTATACATGTACCACATCTTATTTAACCTTTCATCTGTCAATAGACATTTAGGTTGTTTCCATGTTTTGGCTATTGTGAATAGTGCTGCTATGAATATAGTGGTGCATGTATTGTCTTGAATTGCAGTTTTGTTCAGGTATATGCTTAGGAGTGGGATTTCTGGATCATATGGTAATTCCATCTTTAGATTTCTAAGGAACCTCTACGCTGTTTTCCATTGTGGCTAAACCAACTTACATTCTGAATATGGGACTTCTTATAGGTGGACCAACAGCATCTTACATCCCTGTACCTCTGATTCCCCTTATGGTAAGTTGCAAACATAAATGAAGAGTACATCTTTCCACTCATTCTTAACACATCCACTAGTCCAGCATCCCTGGCTTTCCCGGTGGCTCAGATGGTAAAGAATTTGCCTGCAGTGCAGGAGACTCTGGTTCAATCCTTGGATCAGAAGATCCCCTGGAGAAGGGAATGCCTACCCACTCCAGTATTCTTGCCTAGAGAATTCCACGATCAGAGGAGCCTGGCAGGCTACAGTCTATGAGACTGCAAAGAGTCAGACATGACTGAGCTCACAGATTAGAAAAGGGATAGTAGTCTCCATGCATATTACTGTACTGAGTACCAAACTTCTTACACAGGACTCACATTTCCCACTGAGCTATCCATGTAACCATGATTCACTTTCCCTTACCAGAAGGCTATCATTTGCTTGATTTCTTGAGATAGAAGCCTTGGAGAGTGTGTTCTATTCCATATTTGCTTTTCCTGCTCTCTGTCCTTTCCTATTTAGCTTCAGTCCCTCCCCTAAAACCCAAGAGTGCAAACCTGATGAGCCACTGGAACTTCCTTCCCTCCACGACCAATTCAGCCTGCTAGGCACCAGACCAAGAGCAAGAGGAGAATGCCTGAGGTCTTCAGGAGACGCTGGCACTCCCAGAGTGAGCTCTGGAGTCAGAGGATCCCGGGAGACCTGCCAGAGTGACTCTCCGGATGGCCCAAGCACCAGCTGCTCCAGAAAGTGTCTCCTTAATCTGCCACACCACCTTTGGAGGAGAAGCTACATTTGGAGACAGTGTTGGGTGAGACCTTGGTTGGGAATTGGTGCCACTAGCTTGGTGCCACTGGATGGGTGGGGACTTCTACATGGCATCCCTCCTGTGCACTTCTGGCCAGGAGCAGAGCTGCCTGTTATTTCTAAACTCTCATTATTTTTAAAAGCTCCTGTCCTCATGATCAAGCTTGTCTAAATTTGAGAATAGATCCTAGGCTATCTCTTGAACTGAATGGAATGATATTCTTCTCCAAGAGCTTTAGTCAGAAAAGCAACCTGGGCAGAAGGAAAACTATGTCAAATTCTTAAGGGAGAAAATAAGAGCTGAAATGCAGGAATAGAGATGCAGACATACAGAACAGACATGCGGGCATGTGGTGGGGGGAAGGGGAGGGTGAGATGAGTTGAAAGAGCAGAGTGACATGTGTAAAATAGATAGCCAGTGGGAAGCTGCTCCATAGCACAGGGAGCTCAGCTTGGTGCTCTGTGATGACCTAGAGGGGTGGGATTGGGGAGGTAGGATAGCAGGGAGGTTCAAGAGGCAGAGGATATATGCATACACAAAGCTGATTCATGTTGTTGTACAACAGGAACTAACACAACATTGTAGAGCAGTTATCTTCCAATTTAAAAAAAAAGGAACAGAATAATAAATTAATTTAAAATGGCATACCAGAATTTAATGTACTCATTGTACAGAGCCAACTGGGACAGGAAACTCTTTTGTAGACCATAGCAATGGTCAGCTTACCACTGCAAAACAGGCCAATCAGCGTTCCCTGCAGAGACTACATGCCCAGATGGTTCAAGGAAACACCAAAGAAGACTTGCTTTCAGCAGTATGGTCTGGCTTGGCAGCTTCACGGGATGCCTCTGAGCTAAAAGTTACTTGTTCTTATTCTTTTACCTTGTAGCCACTCTTTCTCTTGTTCTCAGTGTTAGATCTCTGCCCCACCCCTGTCCCCACCCAGCGATATCCTCTGCCTTTCTGCCCTGCTCTGAGCCCTCAGAGGCTGGGCCCTAAAGACAGCATTTACATTGGATGTGTGTCTGGGTTTAGCCACACTGAGGACACTGGTAGAAGATCTAAAGATCAGGAATATTCTTGTCCTACCACCTCCCTGCTTCAGCCTGCTTCTGGGGACCTGACTGCAAACATATCCTCCCACGGCTCTTGCCAAGAAGCCTCATTTCCCCACCCACTTCTTACAGGGCTCCAAGGACCCCATGCCCCATGCCTTGTCCTCAGCTCTGGGGGTGGAAGCAGCTGCCTCACAGATGCTCCTCTGTTGGGAGCTCAACATTCTTTGTCCTTTCCTTTAAGGAAGGGAATTCTGTCCTCACCTTCTGAAGCAACACCTTCAATAGCATCTCTGCACTGAGCCATCTAAGAAGAGTTCTGTTTCCTGCTTGGACCCTGCCTGCTCCAGGCACATTTGGCTCCTGGCTATGACTCAGATACTCTAAGCGGGACCCTGTCTCAGAGTCCTTCCATCTCCTTTTCCATTTCCCTGGAATGCTCATCTCCCAGATTGCTCAGCTCACCTCCTTGTCTCCTTCAGGTCTCTTTTCAAATGTTACCCAATCAGAGATGCACTTCCTGACTACACCGTAAAATGGTACTTGTCACTCTTCATTTCTCTTTCCCTGTCTGATTGTCTTCATAATCCATTTTATCATTTGACATACCATATAGTTATTGATGGGGCTTCCCAGGTGGTGCTAGTGTTAATCCACCTGCTGATGCAGGAGATGTAAGAGATGCCACGGGTTCAATCCCTGGGTTGGGAAGATGCCCTGGAGAAGGACACAGCAACCCACTCAAGGATTCTTTCTTGGAGAATCCCATGGACAGAGGAGTCTAATGGGCTATAGTCCATAGGGTCGCAAACAGTCAGACATGACTGAAATGACTTAGTAGGCATGCACACATAGTTATTGATTTGGGTTTTTTGGTCTCTCTTCCCAAGCCAGAATGGAACCTCTTTTATAGTTCACTGCTAAACTTAAAGAGTACCAGGAAGGTGATAGGTATTCCATAAACATTTCTTAAACAAATAAATGCAATGTGTAGGTACTGCTTAACTCTTTCCTTCATAACTTCAGGCTTTAAACTCCGTGTGCAGATTTTTTCCAGAACTCCCTCTACATCAACTTAGAGAATAATTGCTGAGTATTTCACATGTGCTTGCATCTGTACTCAGAGATTCTGGATGCAGCATTAAGAGAAATCAAAGCATAGAGAAAAATAATTCCCAAATTCCAATAGCTACCAGTATTTAGAATTTAGAGATAAGCCTCCAAAACTGGGAGGAAGGTACAGGAGTGGTGTCTACAGCCAAAAATGAATAGATGCCTTTGAGAGACAGATCAGGGATGGGTGGGACTGGGCCAGAAAGAAGGAGGAAAGGGTAAGTGCTTAAGGGAATAAGCCGTGTGGTATGGCCAAAGATTTTTGTCCCTGCAGAAGAAAGGACATTTCTTCTCATATTGAGCATCCTTTTTTTAACAGAAATTCCAACTTCCCTCGTATTGCTTAAGCAACACCTTACCACAAGCCTTTCATCTTCTGAATAAGGAGCCTTGGGAACTTGTACCTCCTCCTTTACAAGAGTCTAGGGAACTTCTAAGAGGAGAAAGTGATCATCTCAAAATGAAGCCCTTTTTGTCCTGGGGAAATGTAAGATTTCATTTCCTTCATTCATTCTGACCCTTCTCTAGCAAACACTGAGAGGTAACTTAGAGGTCGTAAGACCTGGAATCTTGGGCTCACCATGACCTGACCACACATACACCATATACAGACTCCCTGCCCCTTCCCACCTAGAGCCATGCTGGACCCCTGACCATCCTCGGTCTTTATTAATTTTAGCCATTCTATCGGAGTGCAGGGATATCTCGTTATGGTTTTGCATTTCTCTAACAACTAATGGTAGTGGTTGGTGGTTTAGTTGCTATATCCGACTCTTGCAACCCCGTGGACTATAGCCCACCAGGTTCTTCGGTCCATGGGATTCTCCAGGCAAGATCACTGGAGTGGGTTGCCATTTCAGCATATTTTCACATGCTTATTTTTCATCTGTGTATCTTTCTTGGTGAATTGCCCAAGTTAATTGCCCATTTTTAATTTCATTATTATTAAGTTTTGAGATATTTATATTCTGTATACAAGTCCTTTATCAGAGAAGCGATTTGCAAATATTTTCTACCAGTCTGTAGCTTAAATTTTTATTTTCTGAATAGTATCTTTCAAAGAGCCAAGGTTTTACATTTTGATGAAGTATAACTTATCAGTTTGTTCTTTTATGGACCATGGTTTGCTATCATATCCAAGAAACCATCACTGAACCCAAAGTCACAAAGGTTTTCCTTTTCTTCCTGTGTTTTGGAAATTTTTTTGTTATCTAGTTAATTCCATTGTGATCAGAGGACATACTCTGTATGATCTCAGTTCTTTTAAATCCGTTAAGATTTGTTTTATCATCCAGGATGTGGTCTATCTTGATGAATGTTCCATGTGTTCTTGAAAAGAATGTGTATTCTATTGTTACTAGGTGTAGTGTGTGTAAATGGCAATTATGTCCAGTAGGTTGATGATGTTGTTCAGTTCTTCTGTATACCTGCTGATTTTCTGCCTACTAGCTCCATCAGTTATGGAGAAAGGATTTGTGAAGTCTCTAGCTATATATGTAGAGGTGTCTATTTCTCTTTTCAGTTCTGTCAGTTTGTTCCTTCATATTTTTTGAGCTCTGTTGTTAGAGGCAAAACACTTGGGATTGGTATGCCGTCTTTATGAATTGACCCTTTTTTTTTTCCTGCTGATTTTCTGCCTACTAGCTCCATCAGTTATGGAGAAAGGATTTGTGAAGTCTCTAGCTATATATGTAGAGGTGTCTATTTCTCTTTTCAGTTCTGTCAGTTTGTTCCTTCATATTTTTTGAGCTCTGTTGTTAGAGGCAAAACACTTGGGATTGGTATGCCGTCTTTATGAATTGACCCTTTTTTTTTCATTATGTGATAATGAATGTAATGTGCCTCTTTATCCCCAGCAATTAATTTTTCTATGAGATCTACTTTGTCTCAAATAGCTGCCCCAGGCAGGTTTTTTTTTTTAATTTCTTAATTTTATTTATTTTTTAAATTAAAATGTATTTTTTTTAAGTTGGAGAATAATTGCTTTACAATATTATGTTGGTTTCTGCCATATATCAGCATAAATCAGCCATAGGTATACTCACTGTCCAGGTTTTGCATTCAATGGGAGACACAGACTAGAGTGTGCTTACTCCATCTTACCCAAAACAAGAACATTCTTATGTAATGTTTTCAAATGGGGAAAAAAATATATTTTAATTTTCCCATATTTTTCTAACTAAAAATAATAAGACAAAGCAGCCAAGACATTTACCTAACCTAGATTTGTCCTTCAGAAGAATGAGATCATTTTTCTCTATATCTCCATGCGTCATGACTCAAGATTATTTGATAAGAACTCTAAATAAATTCTAAGGAATACTTCATGGAACTAACAAAGAATCCAGTCACTCTGGGCTGTCTGAGTTATTTATTTGTTGATTAAAGCTTGGCAGTTATTCATCTGGGTTCCTATCTTCAAGAGTCAAGTACATCCTGCCCTTGGAACAGCAAAACCAACCTTAACTGGATATGAATGGTGCCTGCCACTGCACCTGAGTGGTTAGGTAGGACTGACATTCTCCCTTCCAGAAAAGAATTGTAACAATGGCTGAGTACTTCTGTGTACAAGCACTTTACCAGATACTCTTCACACATTATTTAATCTAGGGTCCTCACCACAACCAGAAGGTTGGTATTACTTGCACCATTTACCGTTGAGAAATCTGAGTAAGTGTAAGGCACTTCCCAAGTTCCCAGAGCTACTAAGTAGTGAGACCCAATCTGAGTCTGGCTCTAGCGTCTTTACTCCTCTCACACATTATGCTGCCCCTTGGGGGAAGTATTTACATCTGATTACTCTTTGTACAGCTAAAATTTTACACCCAGTAGATGCCATAAATGGATTCATTACTTTAATAATGAACACTAGTGTCGGGGTTTTTTCTCCTTTTCTTCCTGTCATTTTCCTTTCTCCCCAATGTGTCCTCCAAAGAGACCCTGAATTTCTCAGAAATCTGACATCCAACATCTGGTCAGTTAGAAACGTTGGAATAATTGGCTAGACTTTTCAGTTTCCGTCCAGATGCTGAGCATGGTGGAGACACTACAAACCCTGTCTAATCCTTCCCCTGTGCCTTCCCACCACAGTCAGTGCTGGGATCTGCATACAACCAGCATCTCATAAATACTGCCAGCTGGTACAGGACTTGGCCCGTCCATGCTTCCTGTTTCTCTGCTCCTGGGCACCTGTTCTTTTATTTCACTTTCCTCACACCTCTAGAGACCCTACAGTAACTCTCTGAGTTTCTATAAAGGGGATTCTTATATCTGATGAGATTCTGGATGTTGTGACCTTTGAGGCTGTTTCAAATGCTTCTGTGGCCTGTGATTCTAGGAAAGTAGTATCAGCTGATAGCCACCTGTTGGGAAGAGAAAGAGACATGTGACGAATGAGGAAACATCAAGCAACGTGCTTTCTTCGACCTATGAGCCATTGACCATACTAAGAAGTAACTCTCAAACTTTAAGGTGATAAGAATTATGTGTGCGCTGGACAAAATGCTGATTCCCTGGCTTAGCTAACAGATGCTGAATCAATAGATGTGCTAGGGCAGAAGATTCTGCAGGGCTTGTTTTTTTTCCCCTGGGGCTATTTATTTATTCATTTTTAACTGGGGGACAATTGTTTTACAATACTGTGCTGGCTTCTGCCATACATCAACATGACTCAGCCATGGGTATACGTATGTCACCTCCCTCTTGAACCCGCCTCCCGCTTCTCATCGCATCCCACTCCTGAAGGTAGTCACAGAGCACCAGTTTTGAGCTCCCTGTGTCATACAGCAAATTCTCATTGCCTATCTATTTTATATATAGTAATGTATACGCCCCAGTCCTACTCTCTCTATTCATCCCATCAGGATTCTGCAGTTTTAACAAGTGCCCACAGGTAATTCTGATACAAGTGGATCATAGCACACCTTAAGAAATCTTGACCTAAAGGAAAAGTGTTAGTAGGTTTGCCTTGTTTTATACACCACTTAGATCAGCAGATGCAGTTTCGATCCCTGGTGTGGGAAGATCCCCTGGAGAAGGAAACGGCAACCAGCTCCAATTCTTGCCGGGAAAATCCCATGGACAGAGGAGCCTGGCAGACTATTGTCCATGGAGTCACAAAGAGTCAAACACAACTGAGCACAGCACCACTGTTAGCTCCACAAGCTCTCAGCGTAAGTGGGCTGAGGGTGGTTCATTCTAGACCTAAGTGTTTTTGCCTAAATTAAGAAACAGAATATCAATAATAGTAATAATAACAATAGCTATGGCTTGCCTGAGGATTAACGATGCTAGCACACATTAACTGTTTAATTCTCAAACCTTGTCTGGACAGATACTACTGTCCACATTTTAAAGAAGACAAAATGGAAACTTATGGGCAAATTTACATCACAGGTGTACTTGGCTACGCCTAGATATGAGCATAGGCTTATGTGAATCCAAAGACGGTACTCACTCCACGCTTCCTCTCCTCCTAGTAATGACTTTGGGGGAAAAGAAGACTCATTATTACATATAAGCTCTGTTTGGTATTAACCTACCTCTCTTAAAATTAGAAAGAAATATGTTTGCTCATAAAGAAAAACCCCTGACAATGAGCCCAGGGGAAGTCGTGGAGTCTTCCATTAAATGTCTTTAAAGCAAAAAGAACTCAATTAAGCTTCATCCTTCCTGAAGGCAGAAAAGCGGAAAAGATGATCTCTCCAAGTCTTTTCGGGGGGCCAAGAATTCCATTAAATGTTGCCCTCTACTAAATATCTGTCTCCGAGCTCAGGGACTTGCTGCAGTCAGCTTTGCAGCCTGTAGGTGCAAACATCTGGAAGGCAGCTGTTTGATTTTGTAGGTGCCAGAGGACACACAGCTGAGCTGCACAGCTGAGGGGACAGGGGAGGAAATCTCTTGCATTGATGTAGCACCTTCTGATGCTCCCCAAGCCCCCTTCAACGGGGAAGTGATGGGGGTGCAGGAGGTGACTGGAGGGCCACCAGCTGTGGAACAGCTGCACAGGGGAGCATTTAAGACTGGGACAGGAAGTGAAATGCAGAAGGGCAGTCAGTCTCAGGGAGAGGTTGGAGGGAAGTGGAGGGGAACGGGGCTAAATCTTCCTGCCTGAGGCTGCTCTGGGAAGGGCCTGGTTAAACTCAGACACCGAGGACTCTCACTTCCAGCTCTCCTAGGGGACGTATAAGGAGGAAGGGGAAAGAACATTTTTCTTCCATTAAAAACCAAGGGTCATACAGACCATATCAGCATGCTCCACCATTTCATATTCTGACCTGAAAATGGCTATGGGTTTAAAGAGCCCACCAGCTCTCACATGGGCAAGAAGTAGCCTCAGTTTCCTTTGTTTTTGTTTTTGTTTTTTTAATCTATTTGTATCATATTCCAAGTCTCTAACCTACCAAGTGGGGGGAAAAAAATCAGCTTCCATTCTCATAAGAGTTTTCTCCCCAGAATTGCACCAACTTTGAAGAGGCCCATATGATTGTAGATAATGGATTCAGCTGATACCTGCTGGGATGTCCCTTGTTCCAGCCTTGATAGTCCCTATAGATCCAAAGTGCACTGTGCCCCAACTCCAGCCTCCCTAGGTCCCCACATCACCATTCCCTCCAAGACAGCCTCTTCTCAGAACACCACCAGCACCCAGGAGGGATCCCTGCTTACCTGTGGATGTCTGCACTCTGCCTGCCACTGTCTAAGACATTTGCCTCCCTCCTTTTCCCCTCTCACTTCCACTGAGAAAATCTCCTGGTGGAGATTTTATTTATTTATCCATTTATTTATTTATCCATTTTATTTATCCATTTACAAAAGATAGAGACTTTGATTTCAATATGACTACTATGATCCATTACACAAGAAAGGAATTAATAAAACATAGAACTTAACATAGACTTTTTATGTGCTAACCACTGTTTGAAGCACATCTTATATGTTCACTCATTTAATTCTCACAAAATAATATGAAGTGAGTTCTAGGGTCATCCCATTTTACAGACAAGGAAAGTGAGGCACAAAGAGGCTAACTTTTTTTAAGTTAATTTTTATTGGAGTATAGTTGCTTTACAATGTTGTGCTTGTTTCTACTGTACAGAAAACTAAATCATATTTATTTTATACATATAAAATACACACATATAACTCTTTATTCAAAGGCACACAGGTGAGCAGTGGCAGAACTGGGGTTTGAAACCCCATCTGTCTCTATAGTCTGTGATCCATGTTATAAACTTTACTTCACAAAATTTACCTCTTTGAAACTAGAAAAGGTGGAAATACAGATTAAAACACATACAAATTAACATTTCAAAATTATTTTCCTTACTAGGAGGTAAGTGAGTAAGTTTCCTAGACATGGCTTGTATACTCACCCAGTACCTCTGAGATACTAAATCAGTTTGCGTGCATTCATGTTAAGTCCAACTTTGTAACTTATGGATTGCAGCCCACCAGGCTCCTGTCCATGGGATTCTCTGGTCAAGAACACTGGAGTGGACTGTCATGCCCTCCTCCAGGGGACCTGCCTGATCCAGGGATCAAACCTGCATCTCCTGCATTGCAGGCAGATTCTTTACAGCTGAGCTACTGGGGATGCCCACTATATACACTTGAAAAACGAAAGTGAAAGTGAAAATGAAAGTCACTAAGTTGTGTCCAACCCTTTGCAACCCCATGGACTATACAGTCCATGGAATTCTCCAGGCCAGAATACTGGAGTGAGTAGCCTTTCCCTTCTCCAGGGGATCTTCCCAACCCAGGGATCAAACTCAGGTCTCCCACATTGCAGGCAGATTCTTTACTAGCTGAGCCACAAGGGAAGCCCTTATAAGTATACCTATGCTCAAATTCCACCAGCAAAGAAATGGGCAAGGGAATATTTTTTTTTTAATAATGGAAAAACAAATTCTGCCTCAAAAAGATTAAACTGAAATAGACCAAATACTAAACCAGAAGTAACTAATTTGCATTGAGGAGAATGGTAAAAGGTTTCAGCAACAGCAAAACGGTGACTGAGTTCAATTTCAAAAGAATAAATAAATAAAGTTACATTTCTAAAAATCTGAGGTGAGTGATGTTTTTACCTGGTGCATATGTTCCCTATCAGCTAGTAAAGCAGAAGTAGTTTTTGTTTTCAGAAACATCTACAGTTGGGGATAAGGAGAGAGGGCCCAAAAATTTCAAACAGAACTATCAGATGGCAACATATTTTCTATCATAAAAAGTAAATCATGTTTCTACATCACTATCCTTGATCTCTCTTCTGTTCTCTGCTCAAAGTTCTTGGTCATTTGAAGGCAACATCGCACAACCCCAGTCTTCATTCTTCTCCCAAAACTACCTCCACTCCTATATCCTCCACCTGAGTGTAAGCATTACTGTCTTTTCAGTCTCCCAAGCCTGATACTCAAGAGTCAGAGTGTATTTTTCTTTCTTTCTGCATCATTGCTCAGTGGTGTCCAACTCTTTGTGACCCCATGGACTGTAGCCCACCAAGCTCCTCTGACCATGGGGATACTCCAGGAAAGAACACTGGAGTGTGTTGCCATGCCTTCCTCCAGGGGCTCTTCTCAACCCAGGGATCAAACCCAGGTCTCCCGCATTACAGGTGGATTCTTTTTTTTTTTGCTTTATTTTACTTTAAAATACTGTATTGGTTTTGCCATACATCAACATAAATCCACCATGGGTGTACATGAGTTCCCAATCCTAAACTCTCCTCCCACCTCCCTCCCCATACCATCTATCTGGGTCATCCCAGTGCACCAGCCCCAAGCATCCTGTATCCTGCATCAAACTCAGACTGGCGATTCGTTTCTTATATGATATTATACATGTTTCAATGCCATTCTCCCAAATCATCCCACCCTCTCCCTCTCCCACAGAGTCCAAAATTCTTTACCATCTGAGCCACTAGAAAAGCCCCTCAGCCTCTAGTACCAATCATTTTTTGAAAACTACTGACCCTTCTTCCCAGATATCTTTCAATTGCATTTCTTCTCCATCCCCACTTCTACTGTAGTGAGTTCAGGTCCCCGTTACTCTTACCTAGGTATTTCTCTACCAACTCAGGCTAGTCTCCCAGACTCCTTTCTCTTCTTCCTCTAATCCCAACTCTTTTTCACTGCTACCATCATATTATGACTATGCTCTCTCTCCCACGGTTTCCAAAAACCTATAGTAGAAGCTCAGGTGTCCTCATTGGTTTTCAAGGTTGGCACAATTTGGTCCGAAGCCCATCTTACTAACTTCACTTCCTTCTCCTGAACACCACAGACCCTCTGTTGCAACCCACCAGATAGCCACAGTTCATGCAAAATAGCCCCCCCGCTTTTTTTCCTGTTCTGTTGTGGTTATTTGCATGCGCTGTTTCCTCCCCTGGGTTCATTCCTCCCTTTCCTCTGCCCAAAGCATTCTACATGGCTTTCAAGAATCATGGAAACATGTATACTAATTCATGTGACATAGGTATCCATCAGGAATTTGCTGTATAACTCAGAGAACTCAAACCAGGAACCTAGAGGGGTGAGATGAGGTGGGAGGTGGCAGGGAGGCTTAAGAGGGAGGGTCTATGTATACCTATGGCACGACTGAGCGACTCCACTTCCACTGTTCACTTTCACGCATCGGAGAAGGACATGGCAACCCACTCCAGTGTTCTTGCCTGGAAAATCCCAGGGATGGCGGAGCCTGGTGGGCTGCGGTCTATGGGATCACACAGAGTCGAACACGACTGAAGCGACTTAGCAGCAGCATGGTTGATCCATGTTCATATACGGCAGAAACCAACACAATATTGCAATTTTCCTTCAACTAAAAATAAATAAATTTTTTAAAAAGAATCACTTGCCATGTCACCTCTGTGATGACACCTCCCCCACTTGCCTAAGCAGCTTTAGCATCTTGTATATAATCCCAAAAGTTGCATTTAAACACAAAGGAATAAATACAATCAAGCTGGATGTATTCTGACACCAGGATATGAGTTCCTGTACATCCCTAGTAATATAAATTTGCCTAGCACACAGACGAAATTCCAACTTTCTTCAGTGAATAGTGGGTGTAATAGTACAAAGTATTTTTATTAAACACAGTCTCATTTTATTGCATTAAAAGTCAGCATAGACTATGCTCAGGAGGGCAGAACATCTAGCATTGCAGCTCTACTGGCCTGCATTCTTACCTTGAGCAACTTACTTAAACTCTCTATGCCTCAGCTTCCTCATCTGCAAAATGAGATACTATTAGCTGAGACATCTAAGGGTTGTACAGAGCATTAAATGAGTTCTATGTGTGGAAGGCATGTAAAATAATGTCCAAAATAAGACTCAAAACTATGATCCCTACTCTCAAAATATGATTACTTGATTAATTCATTACTTTATAAAGATTATAATTTAACTCAGATGACCATCATATCTACTACTGTGGGCAGGAATCCCTTAGAAGAAATTGAGTAGCCATCATGGTCAAAAAAAAGAGTCTGAAATGCAGTACTTGGATGCAGTCTCAAAAACGACAGAATGATCTCTCTTCATTTCCGAGACAAACCATTTAATATCACAGTAATCCAAGCCTACAACCCAACCAGTAACACTGAAGAAGCTGAAGTTGAACAGTTCTGTGAAGACCTACAAGACCTTTTAGAACTAAAACCCCAAAAAGATGTCCTTTTCATTATAGGGGACTGGAATGCAAAAGTAGGAAGTCAAGAAACACCTGGAGTAAAAGGCAAATTTGGCCTTGGAGTATGGAATGAAGCAGGGCAAAGGTTAATAGACTTTTGCCAAGAGAATGCACTGGTCATAGCAAACACCCTCTTCCAACAACACAAGACAAGACTCTACATATGCCAGATGGTCAACACCGAAATCAGATTGATTATATTCCATGCAGCCAAAGATGGAGAAGCTCTATACAGTCAGCAAAAACAAGACTGGGAGCTGACTGTGGCTCAGATCATGAACTCTTTATTGCCAAATTTAGACTTAAATTTGAAGAAAGTAGGGAAAACCACTAGGCCATTCAGGTATGGCCTAAATCAAATCCCTTATGATTATACAGTGGAAGTGAGAAATAGATTTAAGGCCCTAGATTTGACAGAGTGCCTGATGAACTATGGACTGAGGTTCGTGACACTGTACAGGAGACAGGGATTAAGACCATCTCCATGGAAAAGAAATGCAAAAAAGCAAAATGGCTGTCTGAGGAGGCCTTACAAATAGATGTGAAAAGAACAAAAGCAAAAAGCAAAGGAGAAAAGGAAAGATATACCCATTTGAATGCAGAGTTCCAAAGAATAGCAAAGAGAGATAAGAAAGCCTTTTTCATTGATCAATAAAAAGAAACAGAGGAAAACAACAGAATGGGATAGACTAGAGATCTCTTCAAGAAAATTAGAGATGCCAAGGGAACATTTCATGCAAAGATGGACTCGATAAAGGACAGAAATGGTATGGACCTAGCAGAAGATATTAAGAAGTGGCAAGAATACACGGAAGAACTGTATAAAAAAGAGCTTCATGACACAGATCACCATGGTGTGATCACTCATCTAGAGCCAGACATTCTGGAATGTGAAGTCAAGTAGGCCTTATAAAGTATCACTACAAACAAAGCTAGTGGAGGTGAAGGAATTCCAGCTGAGCTATTTCAAGCCCTGAAAGATGATGCTGTGAAAGTGCTGTACTCAATATGCCAGCAAATTTGGAAAACTCAGCAGTGGCCACAGGACTGGAAAAGGTCAGTTTTCATTCCAATCCCAAAGAAAGGCAATGCAAAAGAATGCTCAAATTACCCTACAATTGCACTCATCTCACACACTAGTAAAGTAATGCTCAAAATTCTCCAAGCCAGGCTTCAGCAATACATGAACCATGAACTTCCAGATGTTCAAGCTATTTTTAGAAAAGACAGAGGAACCAGAGATCAAATTAACAGCATCTGCTGGATCATGGGAAATGCAAGAAAGTTCCAGAAAAACATCTATTTCTGCTTTATTGACTATGCCAAAGCCTTTGACTGTGTGCTGCTGCTGCTGCTAAGTCGCTTCAGTCATGTCCAACTCTGTGTGACCCCATAGATGGCAACCCACCAGGATCCCTCATCCCTGGGATTCTCCAGGCAAGAGCACTGGAGTGGGTTGCTATTTCCTTCTCCAATGTATAAAAGTGAAAAGTGAAAGGGAAGTCGCTCAGTCATGTCCAACTTTTTGCGACCCCATGGACCGCAACCTACCAGACTCCTCTGTCCATGGGATTTTCCAGGCAAGAGTATTGGAGTAGGGTGCCAACACTTTCTCCGTTTGACTGTGTGTATCACAATAAACTGTGGAAAATTCTGAAAGAGATGGGAACACCAGACCACCATACCTGAATATTGAGAAACCTATATGCAGGTCAGGAAGCAACAGTTAGAACTGGAGATGGAACAACAGACTGGTTCCAAATAGGAAAAAGAGTATGTCAAGACTGTATATTGTCACCCTGCTTATTTAAGTTATAAGCAGGGTACATCATGAGAAACACTGGGCTGAAAGAAACACAAGCTGGAATCAAGATTGCTGGAAGAAATGTCAATAATCTCATATATGCAGATGACACCACCCTTATGGCAGAAAGTGAAGAGGAACTAAAAAGCCTCTTGATGAAAGTGAAAGAGGAGAGTGGAAAAGTTGGCTTAAAGCTCACTTCATCACAAACAGATGGGGAAACAGTGGTAACAGTTCAGACTTAATTTTTTTGGCTCCAAAAATCACTGCAGATGGTGATTGCAGCCATGAAATTTAAAAACGCTTACTCCTTGGAAGGAAAGTTATGACCAACCTAGATGGCATATTAAAAAGCAGAAATAATACTTTGCCAACAAAGGTCCATCTAGTCAAGGCTACAGTTTTTCCAATGCTCACGTATGGATGCAAGAGCTGCACTGTGAAGAAAGCTGAGCACTGAAGAATTGATGCTTTTGAACTGTGGTGTTGAAGAAGACTCTTGAGAGTCCCTTGGACTGCAAGAAGATCCAACCAGTCCATCTTAAAGCAGATCAGTCCTGGGTGTTCATTGAAAGGACTGATGCTAAAGCTGAAACTCCAATTCTTTGGCCACCTCATACAAAGAGTTGACTTATTGGAAAAGACTCTGATGCTGGGAGGGATTGGAGGCAGGAGGAGAAGAGGATGACAGAGGATGAGGTGGCTGGATGGCATCACCAATTCGATGGACATGAGTTTGAGTGAACTCCGGGAGCTGGTGATGTACAGGGAGGCCTGGCGTGCTGCGATTCATGGGGTCGCAAAGAGTTGGACACGACTGAGCAACTGAACTGAAATGAATGGAACTGAATAAGATATCATTAGTGAGACTTCTCTCACATGTAGCCCTTTACTTTAAATGGTTTGGAATCTAAAACTGAGGAAATCAAGCACACAGCTTTCTCATTTATAATATATTCCATTTGTCAGTGTTTTAAAACAAAGGTAAAAAGGACTTCTTAATAAGACCTTTATTGCTAGTTTCTCTGTGTGACTTGCCTATCAGTTCCAGGAGACAGATATTATGTTTATACCCTGCCTGTTTACTCTTGTCCTTTCCACTCTACGGGTTTCTCATAGCAAGACTTCTCCATAGACCTAAGAACCTTCTGGGGAACATGTTAAACAACAGAGCCCCAAGGTACACTCAGATTCTGACTCAGTAGATGTGGAATAGAGCCCCAGCATTTTTTTTACAGCTCCAAAATTGATTGTGTTATAAATGGCACATGCTCTTCCTCCCGGGAAATACTGCCCTGCTAACAACCCCTATCCAAAACCAAGCAGGGGAATGAGCAGTCTTTCAGAATCTTCCAGAACAAAAGCAGGAGGTGGGAGCAGTCCCAACAGCTGGAAGGCACGGATTGCAGCATCTCTTTATCAGCAGTGTTGCTGAGCCTTCTGTCAGCACTCCATAAATAATCACCAAGATAATAATAGCTGGAATAAGTGGACTGAAGTTAAACACAGGAGAAGCAGAGCCACAGCTGGCATGTGAGGTGGTATAATGACCTGGGGGAGGGAAGTCCTGAGTCTCCTTTAGGAGAGGCCTCTACAAGGGCCTCAAACCCCCACCAACCACAGGACTGAGAGCAAACAGTCCTCTCCATGGTGATAGGGATGCAGCAGGGGCCACGTAGCGCCACCCCCCGTGACACTCGTGACTCCTTGGGTGACCTCACTGGACTCGGACAGGACTGGCTCTCCCAGGACTGGTTCACACCCACTCCCTTATTCAGGCACCGAAGACCACTGAGAACCCAGAAGTCGCTGACTTCTCTCCAACAGCTCCCCTTACTCTCATTCAGTCAGCTATTATTAAGTTTCCGATATGTGCAGGGTACTAGGCTAGAAAGAGAAAGATCATAGAATGAGACAAAGCTGCATCTTCTGTAGACTTAAAGTCTCTTTGTGGAATGTAAAGACATGATTGCTGAAATCAGGCAAAGGAAAAGAAGACATGGCATCTATCCTGGCTTCTTCTCTTCTAGTTCCCTAGATCCAGTCTCCACCTGTGCCCTGCTCTGTACTCTAGAGGGTGATATCTCAAGATTGCAAGAACCCCAGTCCCTCTGGCTTCCTTGAGTTCAACTATTGGAAGTTGACAATAGGAGATTGGAGGGCAGGCAGTGCAAGCCTACATAGTTGTCCCCCAGGTCTCCCTTCCTGTCCAGGGGGTTGGCAGTGGCTGCATTTTCCTACCTAGAGACAGGCTGCCCTTTGGAGCCCTTCTCTCACAGCCACCATCTCACCAGGCCCCAGCAATTACCCTCTTCCAGTACAGGCAGACCTCATTGCTTTATGCTTAACTTCCTTGCTCTTTGAAGATAATCACAGTTTTTAAAAATTGAAGGTTTGTAGCAACCCTGCATCAAGCAAGTCTAGTAGGGCCATTTTTGTAACAGCACTTTCTTAATTTACATGTCAAATTTTGATAATTTTATCAATATTTCAAACTATCTTTGTCATTATTGTATTTGTTACGGTGGTCATCAATCTCTGATGTAACTGTAATTACTGACTGCCCCCATCTAAAACAGAAAACTTAACTGATAAATGCTCTGTGTCCCGATTGCTCCACCAACTAACATTCTCTCATCTTCCTCCCTCTCTATCCCCTGAGACTGAACACTGTTGAAATTAGGCCAATTAATAACCCTCTCATGGCCTGTAAGTGTTTAAGTGAAAGGAAAGCGTCATACATGCGGCAACAGCAGGAGCATGCGTGCTCAGTTATGTCCACCGACTCTTTTCAGCTGCGTGGACTGTTGCCCACCAGGCTTCTCGTCCATAGAACTTTCCTGGCAAAAACACTGAAGTGAGTTGCCATTTCCCACTCTAGGAGATCTTCCCAAACCAGGGGTCAAACCCCTGTCTCTGTTACATTGGCAGGTGTATAATTTACCACCGCACCACCTGGAAAGTCACTAGAGTCATACATTCTCACTTTAAATCAAAAGCTAGAAATTATTAAGCTTAGTGAGGAAAGTATGTCAAAAGCCAAGATAGACCAAAAGAGAGGCCCATTGCACCAAACAATTAGCCAAGTTGGGAAGACAAAAAAAATTCCTACAGGAAATTAAAACTGCTTCTCCAGTGAACACATGAATAACAAGAAAGTGAAATACCCTTATTGATGATATGGAGAAAATTTTAGTGTGTATATAGAAGAACAAACCAGCCACAACATTCCCTTAAGCCAAAGCCTAATCCGGAGCAAGTTTCTAACTCTCTCAATTCTACGAAAGGTGAGAGGTGAGGAAGCAGCTGCAAAAGAATAGCTTGAAGATAGCAGAGTTTGGCTCATGAGGTTTAAGGAAAGAAGCTATCTCTAAAACATAAAAGCACAAGGTGAAGCAGCAGGAAGGGATACAAAAGCTGCAGCAAGTTATCCAGAAGATAATTAATGAAAGTGGCCACACTAAACCACAGATTTCAGTGTAGATGAAACAACCTTATATTACTGGAAGATCCACCTAAGACTTTCACAGCTAGAGAAAAGTCAGTGCCTGGTTTCAAAGCTTTGAAGGACAGACTGACTCTCTTTTTAAAGGCTAATGTGCTGGTGATTTTAACTTGAATCAGTGCAAATTTACCGTTCGCAAAATCTTAGGGCCCTTAAGAATTATGTTAAATCTACTCTATCTGTACTCTATCAATGGGACAACATAGCCAGGATAACAGCACATCTGTTTACAACATGGTTTACGAAACATTTTAAGCCCACTGTTGAAAGCTACTGCTTGGAAAAAAAATTCCTTTCAAAATGCTACAGTTAATTGACAATGCACTTGGTCACCCAAGAGCAATGGAGATGTGCCATTCTTCATGCCTGTTAACACAATATCCCTTATGTAGCCATGGATCAAGGAGTAATCTTGACTTTCAAGTCTTAGCCTTTAGGAAATATATTTCAAGGAATTCCCTGGCTGTCCAGTGGTTAAGACTTGGTGGTTTCACTATCAGGGCCTGGGTTTGACCCTTGGTCAGGGAACTAAGAGCCTGTGAGCCATATGGCACAGTTTAAAAAATGAAATATTAATACATAAAGCTAAAGCTGCCATAGATAGTGATTCTTCTGGTGGAGCTGAGCAAAGTAAATTGAAAGGAAAGGATTCACCACTAAAGGCCATTAAGAACTCTGATGATTCATGAAGTGAAGTAAAGTGAATGTCAACTCTTTGCAACCCAGTGGATTATACAGTCCATGGAATTCTCCAGGCCAGAATATTGGAGTGGGCAGCCTTTCCCTTCTCCAAGGGATCTTCCTAACCCAGGGATCAAACCCAGGTCTCCCACATTGTAGGTGGGTTCTTTACCAACTGAGCCACAAGGGAAGCCCTCATGGTTCATGGGAAGGGGTCAAAATATCAATATTAACAGGAATTTGGAATAAGTTGATTTCAACCCTCACTGATGACCTTGAGGGATTCAAGACTGCAGTGGAGGAAGTAACTTAGTTAATAAAGCAGTGGTAGGGTTTGTGAGGGCTTCCTTACTGGCCCAGATGATAAAGAATCTGCCTGCAGTGTGGGAGACTTGGGTTTAATCCCTGGATTGGGAAGATTCCCTGGAGAGGGGCCTGGACACCCACTTGTGTTCTTGCCTGGAGAATCCCATGGACAGAGGATCCTGGAGGGCTATAGTCCATGGAGCCACAAAAAGTCAGACATGACTGAGCAACTAAGCTTAGCATAGCATAGCATAGAGTTTGTGAGGTTAACTCCAATTATGAAAAAGTTTCTACTGTGCATAAAACGCTATCAAACAGCATTGCATGCTACAAGGAAATCATTCATAAAAGGAAGAGTCAATGGATGTGGCAAACTTCACTGTTGTCTTATTTTAAGAAATTGCCACAGCCACTCCAGCTTCCAGCAACCACCACCCTGATCAGTGAGCAGCCATCAATATCAAGGCAAGAACTCCCACAGCAGCAAGAACCTTACAACTCACTGAAAGCTCAAATGATAGCATTTTTTACCAACAGAGTAACTTTTAATTAAACTTGAAGATTGATTTTCTTACTGCACACTTAATAGACTACAGCATAGTGTAATCATAACTTTAATATGCACTAGGAACTCAAAACTTCATGTGACTCTATAGTGATATTTGCCTTAACTTTCAGTCTGGAACTGAACCTACAATATCTCCAAGATAGGCCTACCTTGTGGATCAGCCACTTCTTACACTGTAGTGCCAATGCTTCAGCATCCTTACTGGTTTCCCTTAACCTATCTGCAGCAATGTCAATAGACTTGTCATTAAACTCACTTGGGCTCCTCTTTTTGAATATATCATCTATAACAGATACTGTTGGTTTTCTGCTCACATATACTCAGTTCAATTCAGTCGCTCAGTCATGTCCAACTCTTTGCAACGCCGTGAATCACAGTATGCCAGGCCTCCCTGTCCATCACCAACTCCTGGAGTTCACTTAAACTCATGTCCATTGAGTCAGTGATGCCATCCAATCATCTCACTCTCTGTCATCCCCTTCTCCTCCCACCGTCAATCTTTCCCAGCATCAGGGTATTTTCCAATGAGTCAACTGTTTGTATGAGGTGGCCAAAGTATTGTAGTTTCAGCTTCAACATCAGTCCTTCCAATGAAAATCCAGGGCTAATCTCCTTTAGGATGGACTTGTTGGATCTCCTTGCAGTTCAAGGGACTTTCAAGAGTCTTCTCCAACACCACATTCAAAAGCATCAATTCTTCAGCACTCAGCTTTCTTCACAGTCCAACTCTCACATCCATACATGACCACTGGAAAAACCATAGTCTTGACTAGACACACCTTTGTTGGCAAGGTATTGTCTCTGCTTTTGAATATGCCATCTAGGATGGTCATAACTTTTCTTCCAATGAGTAAGCGGTTTTT
>SJYC01001390.1:0-68099 GCA_006408675.1 Madoqua kirkii | reverse complement strand
TAATGTCTCTGCTTTTTAATATGCTGTCTAGGTTGGTCATAGCTTTTCTTCCAAGGAGCAAGTGTCTTTTCACTTCATGGCTGCAGTCACCATCTGCAATGATTCTGGAACCCAAAAGGATAAAGTCTGTCAGTGTTTCCATTGTTTCCCCCGAATATTTGCCAGGAAATGATGGGACCAGATGCCATGATCTTAGTTTTCTGAATGTTGAGCTTTAAGCCAACTTTTTCACTCTCCTCTTTCACTTTCATCAAGAGGCTTTTTAGCTCCTCTTTACTTTCTGCCATAAGGGTGGTGTCATCTGCATATCTAAGGTTATTGATATTTCTCCCGGCAATCTTGATTGCAACTTGTGCTTCTTCCAGCCCAGCGTTTCTCATGATGTACTCTGCATAGAAGTTAAATAAGCAGGGTGACAATATACAGACTTGATGTACTCCTTTTCCTATTTGGAACCAGTCTGTTGTTCCATGTCCAGTTCTAACTGTTGCTTCCTAATCTGCATATAGGTTTCTCAAGAGGCAGGTCAGGTGGTCTGGTATTCCCATTTCTTTCAGAATTTTCCACAGTTTATTGTAATCTACACAGTCAAAGTCTTTGGCATAGTCAATAAAGCAGGAATAGATGTTTTTCTGGAACTCTCTTGCTTTTTTGATGACCCAGCAGATGTTGGCAATTTGATCTCTGGTTCCTCTGCCTTTTCTAAACCCAGCTTGAACACCTGGAAGTTCATGGTTCATGTATTGCTGAAGCCTGGCTTGGAGAATTTTGAGCATTACTTTACTAGCATGTGAGATGACATCTACTAGGCACACACTATTCCCACTGGTGTCTTCTTGCAGCAAAATCTATATGCTCTCTCTGCCATAAGACTATGCTTGGCCTGCACAATGGTTCATACCCACCAAGAGCAGTCTTCAATAAATGATAAATGACTGTTGGTTAATAAGCAAATGGCCCAGCTTCCTAGACTTTCAAGACAACTCTGAAATGTGTTCTACACCATGCCGCAGACCTTCCCAGTAGGGTTGAGCTCCACTTCCCATATTGATAATCTGCTCATCAGTACACTCAGTATTGGCTTCTTCCCCTTCCCCATCTCACTTTCCCCACATGATCTCACCTGGGATCACCTTCTTCCTCACCAAAAAGATAAATAAATAAAACTACTTTCACTCAAAACCTGGCTTCTGGATCAGTTTCTAGAAGGGCCTAACCTAACATACCACATTTTTCTTTCTGGGAGTATGACTGATACAAGATCAAATTTTATTAAGTAAACTACTACAGGATACGGTTATGTTGATCACTCTACATGTTTTCTTAACTAATCTTCATGAAAATAATGTTTGAAAGATACTTTTGGTAACTATATCTTGTAAGTAATAAAAGTGAATCTCCAAGAGGTTAAGTTGCCCAAAGTCACTCAACTAGCAATTAGGTGGCAGAGGTGGGATAGAAGGCCAGCATTAGCAATTAAGTGCAGGAAGAGACACCTGACATGCTTTTTCCATCAGAGTTTAATTCAACAGAAGAGTTGAATGCAAAATAAAATGAGGTCTAGGAACCATGGTGGTCATAGAAGCTTATAGGAAGGGATGTGCAATCCCTATAGTCCTTAGTAAAACTGTTAGATCCTGACTTACTGCCATCATGCTACCTTGCTCAGATTACGATGGTCCTTCCCATAAAGTCCTTCACATGAAAAGATGCTCAACATCACTCATTATCAAAGAAATGCAAGTCAAGACCACAATAAGGTACCATTTCATACCAGTTAGAATGGCTGCAGTCCAAAAATCTATAAGCAATAAATTCGGGAGAGGGTGTGGAGAAAAGGGAACCCTCTTACACTGTTGATGGAAATGCAAATGTGTACAGCCACTATGGAGAACAGTGTGGAGATTCCTTAAAAATTGCAAATAGAACTGCCTTATGACCCAGCAATCCCACTGCTGGGCATACACACCAAGGAAACCAGGATTGAAAGAGACACATGTACCCCAATGTTCACTTCAGCACTGTTTATAATTGCCAGGCATGGAAACAACCTAGATGTCCATCAGCAGACGAATGGATAAGAAAGCAGTGGTACATATACACAATGGAGTATTACTCAGCCCTTAAAAGGAATACATTTGAATCAGTTCTAATGAGATGGATGAAACTGGAGCCTATTATACAGAGTGAAGTAAGCCAGAAAGAAAAACACCAATACAGTATACTGACACATATATATGGAATTTAGAAAGATAGTAATGATGACCCTGTATGTGAGACAACAAAAGAGACACAGATGTATAGAATGGACTTTTGGTCTCTAAGGGAGAGTGAGACGGTGGGATGATGTGGGAGAATGGCATTGAAACAAGTATACTATCATGTAAGAAACTAAGCACCAATCTTTGTTCGATACAGGATACGGGATGCTTGGGGCTGGTGCACGGGGATGATCCAGAGAGATGATACGGGGTGGGAGGTGAGAGGGCGTTTCAGGATTGGGAGCTCATATACACCTGTGGCAGATTCATGCCAATGTATGGCAAAACCAATACAGTATTGTAAAGTAGAATAAAGTAAAAATAAATAAATAAATAAATAAGTAAGTAAATGTGTTATTTTTTTGTTAAGAAAAAAAATCCTTCATACAATTCATTTGGCCACTATGTACATAACCTTCTTTCTCCACAAGTAGGTGCTAAACTTGCAAGTTTCTGAAAATATTCCTGTAACAGACAGAACAAATGGGATGACAGAAGGGCAGGCAGAAGACCCACTTCACTCAGGTCCTCTTAACTTCCTCTGCTTCTGTCTTCTTTTGCTACCATTGCTGCTTTGTCAGACTTCTAAGACCACAGATTGGACTCCCATGTGCAAGCTGATGGAAACATTGCTGGGGACAGGGATTTTGGCAGACTTTGCCCTCCAGTAAGTACAGATGTGTCTCCATGGAGTACAGCTGTGTGAGAACACAAAAGGAACGCCTCCTCCTTCTCTCTTCCATTCAGCCACCATATAAATTAACAGAAGAAGCAGCAGTCTGGAAACTGACAAGCCAGGTTAGAAAGGGAATGGTGAACACAAGATCTCAAAGGACCAAAGGTTGTGAAGGCTGAGAGACTCTGGAGGTCATCTTGTGCAAACCCTACCTCCATGCCACATCTAAAGTCACTGCTGGCAAACAGCTTCCCTTTTCATTAAGGAGACACTACAGCACAAGCAAATGCCTTTCTGAGTCTCTGATGGTGAGGCACTCCATGTGTGTGTCTAACCTAGCTTCTCCCCACAGAACTCAGAAAGATTAAGGCATCTGTGAAATTCTGTGGGTGAGGGAGGCATCTCTAAGTCCACTGCAATGAGGCAAGGAAACCACTATGGATCCATACAGTGCCTTCAGGAAGATAACTACTCTTTTGCCAAGGAAGAGTTGAGATTTTCCTTAGGTGTTCTCTGATGGCCATCCAGTAAACCTTCCATTTTTCAACTTGTACCCATTAGGGAGTCTCCCATGCTACCTGCACCTAATGAATATTCAAAAAATAATGCTTTTATAAAATTGAATTTAAATCCTCTAATCAAAAGAGTTGTCCATCTTTGTAAGGAGTAGAAATGAACTTCTAACACAAAGACATTCCCTAAGGACAAGCCTAATGCACCTCCTTGTAAATGGGCAGATGTGAATGGCTGAAAGTGAAGAAGAACTAAAGAATTCTTGATGAAAGTGAAAGAGGAGAGTGAAAAAGTTGGCTTAAAGCTCAATATACAGAAAACGAAGATCATGTCATCTGGTCCCATCACTTCATGGCAGATAGATGGGAAAACAGTGGAAACAGTGGCTGACTTTATTTTTCTGGGCTCCAAAATCACTGCAGATAGTGATTGCAGCCGTGAAATTAAAAGACACTTACTCCTTGGAAGAAAAGTTATGACCAACCTAGATAGCATATTCAAGAGCAGAGACATTACTTTGCCGACAAAGATCCATCTAGTCAAGGCTATGGTTTTTCCAGTGGTCATGTATGGATGTGAGAGCTGGACTATAAAGAAAGCTGAGCCCCAAAGAATTAATTCTTTTGAACTGTGGTATTGGAGAAGACTCTTGAGAGTCCTTTGAACTGCAAGGAGGTCCAATAAGTCCATCCTAAAGGAGATCAGTCCTGGGTATTCATTAGAAGGACCAATGTTGAGGCTGAAACTCCAATACTTTGGCCACCTCATGTGAAGAGCTGACTCATTGTAAAAGACCCTAATGCTGGGAAAGACTGAAGGTGAGAGGAGAAGGGGACGACAGAGGATGAGATGGTTGGATGGAATCATCGACTCATGGACGTGGGTTTGGGTGGACTCTGGGAGTTGGTGATGGACAGGGAGGCCTGGTGTGCTGCAATTCATGGGGTCACAAAGAGTCGGACACAACTGAGCGACTAAACTGAACTGAATTGAACTGAAGGTCTCCTAGGTCATCGGAATGAAAACTGGTACAGTTTTATTCCCCTATTGTCTTCTTTGCACTATTTCAAATAGCAGCACAAAATTTATAGACTTCCCAGGTGAAGAAAATTCCCCAAGGTCACCCATTTTTGGCTGGAGATCTCTACTTCCCCCATGAAGAAACATGGGCTCAGTCAGGCCAGAAGATTGGGCTGTGAAGACAGAGTGTGGGAAACCTTGGTAACTCTTGTAGCAGAGATCACTTTTATTCTACAAGTTGAGTGCAAAATGTTGCCACATTTCACATTTTATTCCATCCCTATCACGTTTGGAGGAGCTCCCAAGATGGTGCTGAGGAAACAGGTTAAGGATGCAACCTCAGCTAAGATTTGTTCAAAGGCAGGACCCTGCATTCATAACAGGGACACAGTGGTCTTTCCCCAAGGCTCCCAAGGCTCAGCTTTGGTGTTCAGACCCTGGTGCCCCATCTGCTCAGTAGAGGAACTCAGCTCTCAGTCCCTGCCTTGAAATTGGACACACACAGTTTCCAGTCCTGTTGGCAGAGACCCCACAAATGATCCCTGGGCCACTCTTGGCCCCAGTGGCCCTCAGATCCATTCCTCACAGGTTGATTCTGCAGGCTGTTTCCAAAGTCCTATGTTCACTAGCTTCCAGTGAACTTATCTCAATATGAAGCAGTTTGAGATTAGACAGAAGGTAGAAGTGAGACTCCAGGCCTTGCTCCTTCTTTCTCTCTCTGCTTCCTAGGGAAGCATCTCCAGCAGGTGCAGCATCCCCTCTATGGCCAATCTGCCTCATGTGAACAAACCCTCATAGCCTCTGCCTCACAGAGTAGGTGTAAAGACCATGTAAGTTAATGCACATACAGCATTTTGAACAGCACCTGCCACATAGTAAGTGCTCAGTAAATATCAATCAAGTCATCACTAGAACGAATAATCTAGGAGGACAGAAATCTCTAATTTGTGTTCCATCAAACTTCCAGTAAGTAGAACAGTCCCTAGAACACACTGGGCACCTGTTAGTGTTTGTTGAATTAATAAATGGAATGTTCACTGCGTGGGAGTCACAGTATATCAGTCCAGTTCCCAATGGGAAACAAAAGGCACAATCAAACTGGGATCATTTGAACTGGGTTTAGTAAAAACACTATTGATGAAGATGTGGGCTGAGTGTAAGCACCAATATTACCCCTAAATTTGAAAGGACATGGAAAGTTAGCAGTTATCAGACTCCACAGAGAATGTGTGGAAAGGATCATCTGACAGGAGTTGTGACCTTCATTTGGAGAAGACTCTTGAGAGTCCTTTGAACTGCAAGGAGGTCCAATAAGTCCATCCTAAAGGAGATCAGTCCTGGGTATTCATTAGAAGGACCAATGTTGAGGCTGAAACTCCAATACTTTGGCCACCTCATGTGAAGAGCTGACTCATTGTAAAAGACCCTAATGCTGGGAAAGACTGAAGGTGAGAGGAGAAGGGGACGACAGAGGATGAGATGGTTGGATGGAATCATCGACTCATGGACGTGGGTTTGGGTGGACTCTGGGAGTTGGTGATGGACAGGGAGGCCTGGTGTGCTGCAATTCATGGGGTCACAAAGAGTCGGACACAACTGAGCGACTAAACTGAACTGAATTGAACTGAAGGTCTCCTAGGTCATCGGAATGAAAACTGGTACAGTTTTATTCCCCTATTGTCTTCTTTGCACTATTTCAAATAGCAGCACAAAATTTATAGACTTCCCAGGTGAAGAAAATTCCCCAAGGTCACCCATTTTTGGCTGGAGATCTCTACTTCCCCCATGAAGAAACATGGGCTCAGTCAGGCCAGAAGATTGGGCTGTGAAGACAGAGTGTGGGAAACCTTGGTAACTCTTGTAGCAGAGATCACTTTTATTCTACAAGTTGAGTGCAAAATGTTGCCACATTTCACATTTTATTCCATCCCTATCACGTTTGGAGGAGCTCCCAAGATGGTGCTGAGGAAACAGGTTAAGGATGCAACCTCAGCTAAGATTTGTTCAAAGGCAGGACCCTGCATTCATAACAGGGACACAGTGGTCTTTCCCCAAGGCTCCCAAGACTCAGCTTTGGTGTTCAGACCCTGGTGCCCCATCTGCTCAGTAGAGGAACTCAGCTCTCAGTCCCTGCCTTGAAATTGGACACACACAGTTTCCAGTCCTGTTGGCAGAGACCCCACAAATGATCCCTGGGCCACTCTTGGCCCCAGTGGCCCTCAGATCCATTCCTCACAGGTTGATTCTGCAGGCTGTTTCCAAAGTCTATGTTCACTAGCTTCCAGTGAACTTATCTCAATATGAAGCAGTTTGAGATTAGACAGAAGGTAGAAGTGAGACTCCAGGCCTTGCTCCTTCTTTCTCTCTCTGCTTCCTAGGGAAGCATCTCCAGCAGGTGCAGCATCCCCTCTATGGCCAATCTGCCTCATGTGAACAAACCCTCATAGCCTCTGCCTCACAGAGTAGGTGTAAAGACCATGTAAGTTAATGCACATACAGCATTTTGAACAGCACCTGCCACATAGTAAGTGCTCAGTAAATATCAATCAAGTCATCACTAGAACGAATAATCTAGGAGGACAGAAATCTCTAATTTGTGTTCCATCAAACTTCCAGTAAGTAGAACAGTCCCTAGAACACACTGGGCACCTGTTAGTGTTTGTTGAATTAATAAATGGAATGTTCACTGCGTGGGAGTCACAGTATATCAGTCCAGTTCCCAATGGGAAACAAAAGGCACAATCAAACTGGGATCATTTGAACTGGGTTTAGTAAAAACACTATTGATGAAGATGTGGGCTGAGTGTAAGCACCAATATTACCCCTAAATTTGAAAGGACATGGAAAGTTAGCAGTTATCAGACTCCACAGAGAATGTGTGGAAAGGATCATCTGACAGGAGTTGTGACCTTCAGACATAGTTTGCCCCTCATGGACCCTCAGAGAGAAAATCAGGGCAATAAAATGCCCAGTTCACTTTCCTTTCACTCTGATCTTCTGGTGGGAGTTTCCTTTAGCCAGGTCAATGGGAAACCAGAGGAAATGAGAACCCATTGTATGGTCCTTAGCCTCCAGAGTGGAGAAGGAGAGCTCATGAATCTGGAGGTGAAAAGATATGTTATTCAGCCCAACTTTATATGAACTATGTCACCTAATCTTCACAATAAATTTATAAAGTAGAAACTTTCGTTATTCCCATTTTAGATGAAGAAACAATGGCTCAGAGAAATTAGGCAATTTGCTTAGGAATGCATAGCTACTGCATGAGTGGGGCAGGGTTCAAGGCCAGAAGTCTTACTTCCAAGTCTATATCTTTAACTACTACCCCATCTCTGTTTTGCTTGATGAGCTCCCAGAAAGCGGCAGTTAACACCTTGAACCCCCAACAGTGAACCGCCACCCTCCTTATCCTGTGTGTATGTGTGCTTAGTCATTCAGTTATGTCTGACTCTTTGTGACCCTTTAGACTGTAGCCTGTCAGCTTCCTCTGTCCATGAGATTTTTCAGGCAAAGATACTAGAGTGGGTTGCCATTTTCCTCCCCCAGGGGATCTTTCCAACCCAAGGATTGAACCCACATTCCCTGTGTCACCTGCAGTGCAGGTGAAGTCTTTATCCACTGAGCCATCAGGGAAGTCCATCATTATCCTATCTGTACCCAAAGAGCCACTTTTATAAGTCACATAAGTCCATTTCTTATCTACCAAAAACCAATATTCAACAACCTCTTGCCAATATGTTTTCTCTCTTAATCATGTTAAATGTCTTCATATTTCCTCAACCATTCTAGAGGCAACTTTTATGAAGGAGGAAAATAAGTTCAATTCCCATAATCAGAGTTCAGTAGGGAAACTTAGAGGCAAGGTCTCCTGACCTTTTCTGCCATCTAATGCTTACACACCTGGAGATAGTCTCTTGATCTCTGTAGCTATGTCTGCGATGAGGGACTCCCCACTCAATCCAGGCAACTCTGACAATGAAAACATTCTCCCTCAGGACCCTAATGGCATACATTTTTATTTTCACCTACTGATTCTCTGCCTGCCCTCAGGAACTATATATAGCAAATCCCATCTTCTCTTTAGATGGGTCTTCATAGAGCATTCACATCTCTGATCCCCTCTCTAGCTGACTCTACTATTTGATTATTAATATGTATCTCTCAGAACTGAAACACTGTTTCTGGATTTATTCTTCTTATACACAGCCTTCTTAAAGATCTGGAAGGTTAGGTCCAAAGAAGTGAAGCCAAACTTCCTGAAACTCCCATGGACAGACACACAACCCATGTCATCTGCTGAGGCCCACAGTGAGAGCAGCCATGGAATACTCCAGGGTCCCACTCTCTCCTCTGCCCACCTGCAGCTTCTCCATTTCATCTGCCTCCTGTTCGCACACACCACTGGGGGGGGATGGAGTGGGCAGAAGAGAGATTCTGTGGGCCCCCAGAAGGAGTGGCCATTGTGGGAGCCAGGAGAATTCTATTTCCAGCCACTTCATTTGCACAAGCGGGGGATCTGGACAGCCAGCTGGACTTGTCCAGGATGTGAAGCTCTGGAAGATGCCAGATTGTTATCATTGTCAGATACAATTTCCTCCCACTGCCTCTGCCCCTCCGCCAGGCCTGGGGTGTCCATCTGTTTATGGAAACAGCAAGGTCCCGGCTGGGTATTTTTAGACAGAGCCTTTGTTGGGCTCTGCTTGTCAGCACCATCCAGCTTCTCTTCTTCATGTGTCTGTTGTAAAATCTCTAATAATATATAAAGCCACAAAGTCAGGGCCGAAGACTCCTCGGAATGTGGTGGGTGCTGACCTTTTCCCCTCACCTCCTCCAGCAAGGGTGGATTTTCCTGTTTTGATTTGCTTCTGTTTTTGTTTGTTTTTATTGGAGTGGTTTTTTTTTCTACTCCTGCCATTATTTTGAAAAGAGAATAATGTACAGCTCCTCCCACTCTCACTGAAAAATAAGTTTTATTTGAGGACTTCCTGAGGAATGAGAAATTGCATGGCATGCTTGTGACAGCCAAGTCAGGGGAGGAAAGAAAACCAAATGAGGGGCAAGGGGAAATGATTTTACAGTGTTGACACTATCGGGTCAATAATAGGCTATGTGGTCAATTTGGCCATCAAATACAATTATCATTTTACAGATGAAGAAACTGAAGCACAACAAAAGGAAAGGCGATCATGGCAATTCCAGAGCCTAAAGAACCCCCCAAAAGTAATTAAGGTATTATTAATCCTAGCTCTGCCATTTAGGATAGAGGATGAGGATGTGGGATTATTGGAGGTTCTGATAAGAATTTGAGATGGGCAGTCTTAAGGAATAGGGCTGACTTCAGAATAAAAGGATCTATAAGTGGCAGAGTGTGCTTCAGAGTGTGAGTGTCCTTGGACTGGGGAGGGAGGAAAGGACAAAGGCAAATGGGAGCAGCCTCTTTGGAAAAAAGAGCCTTAGAAAGGAGAGATGATGGGCAGGAGAATAAAAAGCTGGGAACACTTAACAGTAACACTTAACAACACCATCTTAAGAAATCAGCTGTGATGGGGCTGAGACATTTTCATGATGGTTTAAGCAGAATCCCATCAGATGTTAGACTGTGTTATTAGCCAAACAGCTTTGGAAATTTCTCATGAAAACAAGCCATGGTGTGCACCTGGCTCCACACTTAAACTATTGGTATAAAGTTTAAAAATCTTAAATTTTCAAAGACTTGACTTCCACCAAATCTACATAAATAAGCATTCAGGGGAAATGGAATTGACATGGAGCTGGCATTGGGAGAATGGATCCCAGCTCCAGGTCAGCCACTAACACCACAACAGCATATGGGGCTGTGATTTTGGCTCTTGCAGCCTCAGTTTCCTCATCTGGGAAGTACAGGACTGGCTCTTTAAAGTTTTTTCAAGTTCTTCTTCTTTTAAGACATATCCTTGTCTTATCCGAATTCCAACAGTAAGTTGGGGCTGTAGTTCAGGTCTCCCAACTAGCAATCAAGTTGCATTTATTATTTTCTAAGACATAATGAAATAAAAATATAACTGGAGCCAGGAACAGCAGAGAAGTATGCAGGCCCTGGACTCAGAGAGCCTGGACTGGAAACCTGCCTGCATCACACACCTGCACCACAGCCTTGGGAAAGGGTTAGCCTTTCTGGGCATTGGTTTTCTCATCATAAATACAGACACTGGGAGTACTTACCTCATGATGTAGTTGTGAGAATTTTAAAAGTCAATGCATCCAGAGCCCCTAGAGCCTGTCATATACTGAGCAATACCTGTTAACTATTAAAATATATGCTGCCATCCAAAATCACCTCATATACCACAAAACTTCTGAAAACAATAAACTTAGGTGAGTTTTAATCCATTACCAGAAGCAAACATGGAGAGTGAGGGGGAGTACATGGACATTACTCTGGCTGCACACTTAGGATTTGGGAATTGGGGGTGTCAGCTCACACAGTTCGTCAGTATTCAAGCCCACCATCTTCCCTGCACATCTTCAGAGAGACTTGGGCTGCTGGACACCGGACAGGCAGGCAACACTCATCAGTGGGCTTCAAGAGAAGCAGGGAGTGAGGATTGACCTGGGAATCAGGATACTGGCTCCACAAATACTAGTCTTATGACCACAAGCCATCAGTTCCACTCTCTAGCACCAGCTGTCCATTTGCCAGTCAGGAGAATGGGATGAAAAATCTCTCTGGTTTCTACCAGCTAACACAGTACATGTCTGTGACAGGGCCGATTTCTCACCAAGTTTGCTTACCTTTGTCTGAGGGGTTACAGGGGCATTTCTGAGCAGGCTACAGAAACTTGACCAAAGAAAGGAACTGCATGAGCCCCACAGATCTCCAGATTTCCTTCTAATTTGATCCAGGTCCTTGCCCTATGATTGGAGCTAGGGAGAGGTCACTGGGCATTTTCTAGGGGTCAGCAGAATCACCTGCTTGTTGACCTATTTCCAGAGGACAAGAGGACAAATAGCATGCATTCCCCTGGGAATGCCAGCAAATGGAACTTTACCCAACCTAATGGTGACCTACAGTCACTGCATGCTCTTGCACAGTAGTGGTGCTCATTAAAATGCATGTTCTTGGGCTCCCTTGCTGGTCCAGTGGTTCAGAATCCACCTGCCAAGGCAGGGGCATGGGTTCAATCTCTGATCAAGAAAGAACCCACCTGCTGCGGAGCAGCTGAGCCCACGTGCTGCAGCTACAGAAGCTTGCACACCTAGAGCCTGTGCTCCACAATGAGAGAAGCCACTGCAACAGGAAGCCCGCACACCTCAATGAAGAGTAGCCCCCGCTCGTCACAGCTAGAGAAGTCTCACACACAGCAACAGAGACTCAGTAACAGCCAAAGATAAATAATAAATAAATCTTTTTTAAAATGTAGATTCTTAGGCCTACTTTGAACTTACCAAATCAGAATTTTCAATGGAAAGACCTGAGAATCTGTATTTTTAACAACGGCTCTTAGATAATTCTGATAAAGACTCCTATTTAAGAAACTCCCTCCAAAGAATACTAAAGTATATGGTCATCCCTCTCTCAGTGGAAAGACAGAGACAATTGGTTGAGTGGGGTTTGGCCATCAATGGATGACCCATTATACATGTGTGGGCCGAGCAGAAACCAATATGGCCCACTCTTTTCTCAGGGGCATGCAGTGTGTGGATAAGAAATGAGAGAGGAGGGAAGACAGGCCCTCAGACAAGTAAATAAGATACAATAGTAGCTTCCCAGGTGGCACAGTAGTAAAGAACCTGCCAGCCAATGCAGGAGACACAAGAGATGCAGGTTCAATCCCTGGGTCAGGAAGATCCCCTGTAGTAGAAAATGGCAACACACTCCAGTATTCTTGCCTGGAGAATCCCCATAGACAGAGGAGCCTGGGGTCACAAAGAGCCAGACACGAATGAGAGACCTAACTAGCACACATGATAAATGGTTAAATAGGATGGACCTTTAGGGAAAGCAATATAGCGGAGAGGAAAAAGCATGGCCTTTGTGAATATGTAGGCTTAGATTTTAATCCTCAGTCCACTACTTACCAACTGTGGATTCCTGTGGGCCTCAGTATCCTGGTTTTGTAATGTGAACTGAATACTTGGAGACTCATGAAAAGCAAATAAATGACTTTCCAGCACAGAGCCTGGCATACAGCAGATCTTCAGTGACCTCAGCTCTTTCCTTCTTGCCCTGAAATTGCTAATGATATTCTGTCTGCCAGGATGCCACGGAGACAAAAATGTAATCTTATCAGGAGTTATCCTTAACTGCAGTTGTCAAGGATAACATATTCATCGAGTTGTCTGAGAAAAGAGGATTTTGTTTTATTTCCCATTGTTAGGCTGAAAATAAGACTCCATTCTCTGGGGATCTTGGGCTATTGTTTTGTGTCTTTAGAGAGTTCTGGACTCCTGGGAGTGGCATGTCCTGCAAACAGAATACCCTTCTTACCCTGCTTTCCCAGTGGGAGCAGGGTCCTCCAACCTGCTCCTTCCCAGCAGAGGAGTCCAGCACGGTCTGGGACAGAGGCCAGCATCTCCTCTCTAGGGGACACATCAGTCTGAGATGTGAAGACAAATGGTCAGGTTGTTTGCTCGCTGTTGGCCAAGTCTACTCTGTTTACAACGTGCTTTCCCACGCATGCAGTGGCTGGATGATATCAACATGAGGTTGGCGATGGCATTGGAATGACTCCCCCGCATACTCCCCAAGTGTTTGCTCAAACATCATCTTCTCAGTCAAGCCTGTCCTGACCACCCTGTGAACACTATGATCTGTCCACATCCTTAGCACTCCTCTTCTTCCTTAAGCTGCCCCATTTTTTCACATTTTCTTTTCTCCTGTGCAGCAGCTATGAGAACGCCCCCTGAAGATATCCAGTTCTAGGGGAGCAGCTGGCCAAGGGCCTCAGGTGTCTGACTCAAAGTCCATCGCTGCATTAGTGCTAAGACCACACCTTTACAGGTGGTCCCCAGCCAATGACCAAGTGTGTCAGGGAGGCAGGGGGACTCCTGATGTCCAGCTTTGGCTTGAGTGAAACCTGGTCAAACCTGGTCAAACCAGGAGGCTTCACCCCTAGCCCCTACACTGGCACGGTGGTCCTGTGGTTCTGCCAAGCTTTCTCTGGCAGCCTCCCTACTTCCCCTTACCCAGGCATTTCCTCTATAAAACTCCTCACAGGTTCAGTTCTGACTTTGGTGTTTGCTTCTAGAAGACACAGACTAACACCCTATAAACCCTGATCTACTAATATGCCAAATCCTCTATTTATTTATTTTATTTTCCATCTCCACTCACAAGTAGGCAAGCTTTTTTTAATTATTCTGTTTTTTGATGTATCTGAGGCACCTAGAAGGTGACATTTAATTAATATGAATTAAGTAAACAATGACTATTTTATAGTCGAAAATGAGGCTCCAAGAGGTTAAGTGACTTTCCCAAGTGGCTCAGCCAGAAAGTGATGAAGCTGGAATTCTGGGCTTCTAACTCCAAAGCTCTAATCTTTCTTTGTTCTTCCTTCATTATCCCCTGTCTTCTTTTCCTCACCTCTCACCTGCCTCTCTTTTGTCCTCTATTTCTCTTTGTTTCTCTGCTTATGAGTCTTTCTCTTTGTCCATCTCTTCCTCGTGTTGATTAGCTCTCCAATGAGAGTGTTGGCGTGAGTGGGTGTGGGTGTGGGGGAGGAGGGCGTAGTGTGTTTGTGTGAGGGTATATGGTTGTGTGTGTGTGAGTGTGTGTCTACACTATGGCTGAGATGGACTGATATGTCAGTATTACTCAGCGACTGAAATTCAGGAAAGGGAGGGAGCTGGAACATGGTGGAATACTAAAAAACACCGCAAAGGTGCAGGCCTGAGGAAAAGTTGAAAGGCTGCACAGAAAAGGGAGGAAAGAAAGACTCAGCAGCAAGTGTCCTCAAAGGGGAGTTAGAGTCTAGGACCCGACCCTGCTACTCACTGGTTTTGTGACCTTGGCTCTCTCATTTCGGTCCCTTAACCTCTGGGAACGTCCGTTCCTTCACCGAATTGTTGTCTCAACCTCAGGAATTCCTGCTCAGCGTTCATCGCAGCAGTAAAGACCAAATGAAACAGTGGGTGGAGAAGCACTTGAAGTGGAAACAAATGTGAGCATCCTGCAGGGAGGACGAATAGACCGGGTGATAGGAGGCACACTGCCAGGCCTGGGATCTCTCCCGCTCTCCTTTCCCCCTCAGTGCTGCTGCCCAACTGAGGGGTTGGAGAGAGGAAATCTCTTCAGCCTGTGGGATATGAGCAGCAGCAAAGAATTTCCGGACAGTGAGGTGGGAGAGGAGAACAGGTGCCCAGGGAGGACCGGGAAGTCACCTCCCTGGAGGGTGGGATCAGTTTCCATACATCAGGGTGATTTACGCAAGGTCTTGAGCGCACACCTGGACAGAGGGAGCATAGGCTCATGAGGACGGCAGACAACGGATGGTGCCCAGGAGAGAGGGACAGTGGGCCCCAGTCACCTGCAAGAGGAGGTTAGGCATCAACACAGGGCACTGTGGGAGCCCAGCTGTGTCAGACACCATGCCAGGGCCACGGGCAAGAGAGGAGTTGGCAACACGCCTGCCCAGAGCCCTGAACACTTCCCAGCCCTGAGCCCTCAGGAGGGACACCTCCTGTGGAGACTGGTGTCCCGACTGTCCTTTTACAATCACATCCGGGCTTCCCAGGTGGCTCAGTGGTAAAGAACCCACCTGCCAATGCAGGAGACTCAAGAGACACAGATTCGATCCTTGGGTCAGGAAAATCCCCTGGGGTGGAAAATGGCAACGCACTCCTGTATTCTTGCTTGGAAAATTCCATAGACAGAGGAGGCTGGCGGGCTGCAGTGCACAGGGTCTCACAGACTGAGCGACTGAGCGTGCACTCACAGTGACGAAATGCAAAGTGTGACAGCAGCGTCGCCCTGTGCACTTCATCCCCACCTATGCCTGTCAAAGGCCACAGCACACATCCCAAGGGGCCTACAGCCACCTGGCAGCAGAAACCTCCTGACTCAGCAGAAAATGATCTCTCTGGGCTTCATCAGAAGCCCCAGGAATTTGCCATTGGTCTCATCTGGACAATACAGGGAGGAACAGACCTATGGCAAATTGGTCCGTGTCCTTCAGGGTCTCCTGTCTACTCCATGGCTGGGAAGCTAATAGTCAGGGAGATGGGTAGAAAAGTCTGCCAGTAACTTGCCAAGTGACACAGAAGATGAACAAATAGCCACATTCTCTCTGAAAGGAGGCAAAAATGAGGCACCGGTACATCCGGCACATTGACACCCAGGCTCTGAGGAGGCGCCAGCCCTGTTCACCAGGTGAACCAACACACCCAGTGCCTTTCCTCTGGGGGCAGGGGTCCTTTAAGAACAGAAGCCCTTACTCCCTGCTACTGGAGGCCTTCACTCACTGGGAGAGCTGGGGGAGAATGGAAGAGATCAAGGTTGCGAAAAGCACTTAAATGAAAAGGAACTGGGCAAGGTTAGCTGTTTTAGCATTCTTTGAATTAGCTCTTCTAAGCTTGTATAAGGGAGACAACCCAGGGGTAGGCCAGGTGACCCCAGCCTGCCTTTGACGCTGTAGCGTGTTAGTGAGTCACTTTCTGAGCATCTTATAAGCATTTGATTTCTCCATGTCTCAGTTTCCTCATCTGGACAATAGAGAGGAACAGATGATTTGGGGTGTCTCTTGTGGCTCAGACATGTTGGATTTGGTTCACCCCCTCCAGGTGAGAGCTGGGGCATCTGGCCAGCTTGTCATGGCAGAAGAAGCACAAGATGGCAGAAACTCAGAGGCCTGCCTGGGCACCGCCACCAGCCTGACGGGTCTCTCCAGACCACAGTGCTCGTCTGTAACCAATCAGATCATGAGGTTCATGGCTCTCCAAGTACACTGCTGGCCCCAACAGTCAAGCATCCAATGGCACCAGCTCCTCCTGGAGTGTGGGGTCAGCACAGCCCATGTACAGCCCCAAGAAGTTCAATTGCATCCAGTCTCTCTTATCTAGTGGCCTTGTCTTGTGTTCATTCTTGGCTCTACTCTAGATTGGGGGTGAGATAGCCAGGCACAAGACAAGCCAAGAACCTGCCTGCCCTTCTCCACTCACTCTCATGTTCTCCCTGCCCAGTGTTCACTCCAATGGGGCAGAGGACAGAAAATAGATGGAAAATGCTCTTCTCTGGCTTTACCACTTGAAAGCATGCTCTCTTCAGGACCCTCATCAGACTGTCAAAGCCTCCTTTTCACCACTGTCTTCTTTCAGCATAAAAATAAAATAAATAGCTCTGTGGATCTGGGGAGGCGGGCAGTGGGGGCAGTGGCACAAATGGGTCCGGAGGAGGAGGGCACTGGTGTGCTCCCATCCTGGAGACTAATCCAGGCAGTTGCTGCTGAGGACCCGGGAGGAAGTCCCTACAGGTTCACGCACTCCACAAGGCACCGCCTGGCCTGGCCTGGTGCCTGCACTTCCTGGACGCCAGCCCAGGCATTTGAGCCCGAGCAGACCCAGAGAAAGGATAGCAAGGGAGCCACCATGAGCCTGAGGGAGTCTCATTCTGCTGAGTCACAGACTCATGGAATTCCAAGAGCCTTTAAAGCTCACTTCCACCCAGGAGCCACCTCCTCCATGATGTCCCGTCTGCTCGACCACCTCCATTGGCAGGGTATTCACAACACAGCTTGCTTCATCTGGATACTAAACATCCCTCCACGGACCGAACCAAAACTGCCTCCAAGGAGCCTGAGAAGCGCCCTCTGGAGTTTATAGAATGAAATGTGTGCATGAGCACGACCTCCATCCCCCTTCAGCCCATGGCTGGGGCCATGACTTGTGACCTGGGACACTCCTTCTCTGTGACTCCACTCAGCAGCTCTGCTGGAGAAAATGCAACAAGCAATGAAGGCAAGGGGAACCCTAAGATACCCCGGGCATCTGGCCTTCTAACACTATGACAGTAAAGAAGCACAAAGAGATGAGCACAGCCTAAAACATGGGCACAGCCTCATGCCTGTGTTCTTCAAGAGTCCCATGCTCTTCTTCCCTCCTGCCCTTGTCTGGTTTTTGTCCTGTCACTTCATTCAGGGAAAATCATCAAGGAGATGGAGTCACAGAGGGAAATAACCACCAAGACAGATCGAAGTTCTGAGTTCTGGTCACCTCCACTCAGTAACCATGTGACCTTCATAAAGTGAATGCCCCTCTTGGCACTGTGACTCACACCCAGTGACCACCCATGGGTGTTGACTCAGGATCCCAGTGTTCAATAGATCTTCTTACCTTCTCACTGGGAGGAGGTAAGAGTCACAGAGTTTCTCCCCGGAAATTAAGGGCTGTCTGATTTTCACCATCCCATCTAGAAGAGGCCTGAGGGCCAGGGTGGTCTTGGACCTCTCTAAGAAGGTCTCTGTGTATCCTCAGAGAAAGGCTGGATCTTAGGTGACATCCCAGGGTCCCTGCACTGGGAAAAGAGGGCAGGAACAGGCAGCCAGCTTCCAGGAGAGCTCAGAAGAAGGACAGCCTCTATAGGATTCTTGGAGACCCGCTGGGGTGCATTATCAGCCTGCATGGGTCAACATATGCTATGGTAAAGCGGACAGCAGGGACTGGCAAATCCGGAGCCCCATGGTGACCCGGAGGCCAGCATGCCCATGGCACCATGCTCTCACATCAAAATGCCGCGAGGGCGAGTTTCACCGGATGGCGGCTTTATTTACAGATCCCGGCTCCTGCTGGGCCCTCCTCCACCTTCCTGAGATGGAAGTGCAAAAATGACTCAGACCGAGCCAGAGTTTTCATTTAAGCAGCCTAAACTCAACTCAACACAGATATCACGTCTAGCAGAACTCCCCCAGCTTTCCAGCCACTCCTGACCTACCTTGTCATGTACACTGAGGGAACTTCACCTTTTCTGGGGGCCCTTCTTAGAAGAGGGACCAGCAAGCTGGTCTCACATGAGACCTAGGATGATGCACAAGTTCTGAAAGGCCTTCCTGGTAGGAATTGTCCTCGTCACTGGCTGTCACAGTGGGATAAAGAGTCTTCTCTCAATTTGTAAGGGCTTCCCTTGTGGCTCAGATGATAAAGAATCTGCCTGCAGGACAGGAAACACAGGTTCGATCCTTGGGTCGGGAATATCCCCTGGAGGAGGGAATGGCAACCCACTCCAGTATTCTTGCCTGGGAAATCCCAGGGACAGAGGAGCTGGTGGGGGCTACAGTTCATGGGGTTGCAAAGAGACATGACCTAGCTAATAACTCTTTCACTTTTTCAGTCTGTAAAGGCCACTTGATGAACCATCCCTCCCTACATGCTTAGTCCTGTGTTTGGGTCCTTTGCCCAACTCTGCTGTCCTCCTCACCTCCTTGACTCTGACCTAGCCAATCAAAGTCTTGGTGATAGCATATGACCCAAAACAGGCCAAAGGGACTCAGCACAAGAGCTTCTGGGTGAAACTGTTGCAAAAAGACTGGGGCGCTCAGCTGCCATTACCCAAGCTAAGAACTTCATCCACTCTGTCACCATAGAGAGGAAACGCCCAGAGGATAAAGCCAGCGCAGAATAGAGCAAAATGACAGAGAGAGGCAGATTCTCAATGTCATCGTTTGAGTGTCTGGATCCAGCCAGAGCTTCAGTGGGTTTTCCTCTGGGTTTTCCATCTCTGGGCTGGAAGCAAAGAGGGCTGATACTGTTCCCAAGATCCTTTCCAGCTTCCCTGTGCGAAAAAAGTTAGCCTTTCCCTCTTCCTTCCCAAAGGCAATCACTAAATTATCTGAGTCACCAACACTAGCCCCCAAAAAGCTAGAGAAAAATCCTTCTAAAACACAGAAACTGTGGGAGGACATAGTGAATGGACTAAAGAATGAAACAGCACAAATTTTGGAGTTTGGCGATTTTCTCTTGCTGTGAAACCAAGTTATATGCATGGGGAGGAGAGCTTTAGTTTAATATTAATAACACAGGTAATTTATAAATACATCATTATACGATTTTAAAAATACAAAAAAAAGAATAAATCTCTAAAACCCCTTTAGTCATATGTTATCTCATTATCTCAACCCCATTTCCTTCCCTGAAGGTAACTGTCCTTCCAGACTTTTTTTCTTTGTATTTATATAAATGCATGCACATACACATACATAGTTTTATTAATATTTTCTTTCTTATATAAATAATGTAGCAAAAATTGTATCATAATATGTATTTACCGCATCTTTACTTAATCCTGAGCCATACAGTGATAAAACAGTTCCCAGTTTCCCTTGCAAATAGGTTAGGAATATGATTGAATTACAGCCAGTGGGAATATGAGCAGAAGTCACGTGTCACTTCTGGTCCAAGGCAGTTATGATTGGGATTGGTTTCTTCTTGTTGCCTCTTTTTCATCTCCATGGCTAAAAGTATTCAGAGATTATGGTATTATAGAATGGAGGCAGCATGGGTGCCAGGTCCCTGCTTAGAAGAGAGCCATACCGGAGAATCAACTGATCCCCACTGGACTGTGACATGAGCAAGAAATAAAACTTGGTAATGTTAAATCTCAGATTTGATGTTTACATGTTACTGAAGAATGGCCCTGGACTATCCTGATACAAATAAAATCATACTCTAGCTATTGTTTCGCTTTTTTTTTCTTTTGTTGTTGTTCAGTTGCTAAACCTTGTCTGACTGTTTGCAACCCCATGGACTGCAGGCTCCCCGGTCCTTCACTATCTCCCAGAGTTTCCTCAAATTCATGTCCATTGAGTCAGTGATGTTATTTAACCATCTCATTCTCTGCTGCCCCCTTCTCTTTTCGCCTTCAGTCTTTCCCAGAATCAGTCTTTTCCAATGAGTTGGCTCTTCACATCAGGTGGCCAAAGTACTGGAGCTTCAGCTTCAGCATCAGTCCTTCCAATGAATATTCAGGGTTGATTTCCTTTAGGATTGACTGGTTTGATCTCCTTGCAATCCAAGGGACTCCCAAGAGTCTTTTCCAGAACCACAATTGGAAAGCATCAGTTCTTCATTGCTCAGTCTTCTTTATGGTACAACTCTGACATCCTTACATGACTACTGGAGAAACTATACCTTTGATATGCAAGTCATTTCTCTTCTCTTCATCAGGATATCATAGAGTTGTTGTGAGGGGAATTAACAGAGAGCACTGAATGTAAATTCTCTGGAACTCAGTAATATTTCCTCTTCCTCTCCTGCACACCTTCCTTATAGCACCAACTAATATTCTGAAGGAAGCCTGAAACTTTGGGATTCTGTTATCCCTGTTGGGATACAAAATAGGTCCTATGCTTTAAGATTCTCTAAGAAGACTTTCTTGTCCTTGTAACATCTCTTATTCTGGACTATCATAGGACCACAAATTCTCCCATTAGCTATATATTCCTTTAGGTCTGGAGGCTTTAAGATTTCCTACAAATATTCCAGGAAACATAACACTCTAAACCTCATCTAGTTAAGTGGGGATTAGTGGTCCATGCTGAGAGGTTGATGATAACAGAGTGTAAGGTAGTAAGCATAAACACCAAAATAAGAAGGAAATTGAAAGAACACAAAGCTCTTTAATTTTTTACAGTTCTATTTCAACAACAAAAAAAAGCACATTTTTCCAGGAGAGCTCTACTATTTGTTACAGTCTGTTGCTTTCTAATTCTTGGAAAAATGGTCACCCACATAGGGAATCCCTGACAACATTCCATTAGCCAGAATGTCCAAGTAACCAGGAGACCCCAGGGATGTTCAGTTGGGAAGTGTAATGATGATGAATCCTGTCCATATTGTATGATTTAACAACTGGCTTATTATGTAGGATGTTCTGGGTCTCTCCTGGGAAACTATTTAAACAAATAATCTACAGTTAAATGATCTAATAGAACAAGTGTTGTCAGGTTTTTGGAAGAGAACCATGACCTAAAGCTATTCACAGATTCTTAGAATTGTAAAGTACTTTCAATATCATCTAATAAAGTCCCTTTATTATATAGTGAAAAAACTGAGGCCTAGAGAAGTTAAGGAACTTGCCGAAGGTCAAAATTTGCATTCTTCATATACCCTTGTTACCAAAGGGTTAATGTCACTTCTACCACTATGACATCTCCCCAGTATTATGTAAAGAGCACTGGAGTATAAGCCACAAGATCTGTTGCTAATGCAGGCTCTGACAGTCAGCAGTGTATGTCCTTGGTCAAGGGACTTAACCTTTTCAACCCAGGTCCATTGAAAAGCTTTTTAGGAGCCAACCAATCATATGACTCCCTTTGGAGGAAAATGGTTTCATGCAATCATTTCCTGCAAAAATTGCTATAGCTTATGCTTCAAGTATAGATCAAAATCAACTCTACCACGTCTTCTGGCCAGAAAGATGGGGGCAGTTAAAGGCAACTACATATAAGCTCAGTGTAGGAATGACCTCAGAGGTGGAACAGCCTGAATCTACCCAGTAAGCACTCAGGTACTGGAAGCTCTCCTAGGCATAGTGAACTCTTCTAGACACCCATCCAGCATATCTCACTCCTTTCTCCTTCCTAGGAGACTCCAGTTTTGCTGAAGCATCCATCCTCCCTCACTTGTCCTACCTGCCTTCAGATGTGGGTTCTGAGTACACCAACCCAATCATGGCAATCACAGTATTTGATTCAAGAACTCAAGTCAATTTAAGCCAGTCAGCACATAGCATCACCCTACCAATTATGATTTGTTCAGAAATGGGCACATGACTTAAGTTGACCAATCAAATAGAAGGGGAAAACTTTTATTGCACCCTGGCAGCCATCTTGAAACCCTGAAGGAAGATGGCCTGTGTCAAGACCAACACTTAGAAGGAAAAGGAGCTGAGCAAATCACATAGAAATGAATCAAGATGAGCATATTTTATCTACAGTCCCTTCTACCTCTAGACTTTCTTTCCCTGAAATTTTAAATGTCTTTACCTCTTAAACAAGTATGAGACTTTCTGTTCCTTGCAGTTGAAAATATTCTAACCAATAGATGCAGGCAATTAAAACTCACATGTGAAAGTTGCTCAGTCATGTCTTTTTTCCAACCCCTTGGACTATTCAGTCCATGGAATTTTCCAGGCCAGTATACTAGAGTGGGTACCCTTTCCTTTCTCCAGATGATCTTCCCAACCCATGGATTGAAACCAGATCTCCCACATTGCAGGTGAATTCTTTACCAGCTGTGCCACCAGGGAAGCCCAAGAATACTGGAGTGGGTAGCCTATTCCTTCTCCAGCAAATCTTCCTGACCCAGGAATTAGCAGGCCGATCCTTTACCAACTGAGCTATCAGGGAAAAGAATATCATATAGAAGAAGGCAATCCTTGGAAATCATGGTATGTCCTAAATGAGGTTAAGAGGTGCTCCAGTACCATTCTTCATGGTCGTGGGAGCACGGGGCTCCATGCAGCAGGCTGCTGCAGAGACCATGCTCCATGTAGCCCCACATTCCTTTGTCTCTCTGAAACAAACCCCAGGAGCTGAAATTTGACCTGGTGCATCACTTATTACAGTATCTAGCCCTCAGTTTCCACCTATAAAACAGGGTCAAAGACACTCATCAAGTTGACCTTTAGAGTTCACCTGATATGTCATGGGCCATTTCCGAAGCTTCAACTATTTCTCTTCTACTCACCCTCTTTTGTTCCCCTGATCATCTCAACCAAGAATAAGATCATATGTGGAGGGAATCATATGTTTGGGATGGAAAGTTGTGGTGCTAGAGCCATCACCTATCACCCTTCTGCCTCAGCCCACTCCCTGGGGACACCTTGCAGAATGGCCTTGGGCTCCAAACCTTAGTGCATGCCCTCTGTCAGCCCTTTTGGCCTTTGGAACTCCATACATTCCATCCCAAGATGGTGCTGGAACTCAGCAAGTCACTTCTAATATGTCCCTGAGAACTTCTGCCAGGTACAGACCAGGCCAGATTCTGAGAACAGGAGCCCCCTAAGTGGGAGGAGCAGATCAGATTGCACTGATGCAACTCCTGCTTCCCTCCCCCATCTCTAAGCATCTCAGCCGGGCCTTTGGGCTAAGTGAACACAAAAGACAACCTTGTAAGGAGAGAGCCAACAAATGGCATGATGGAAACTGAATGGCTTACACAAACCTCCTCCTTCACCAAGGATGAGTGAAGCAATCTCTTTTCTTTGACCAACCTCACCCCTCAGGCAAGGATTCCATCCCCAAGTATTTTTCCATTCCCTTGGGACAAGATATAACAGCACTGAAAGGCCTTATCTGAAAAACAAGGAGATTGGAAAAGAGAATCATCGAAGTCACTTCAGACTACATGTTCCTGGTTATAACATCTCATAGAAAGGAATTCATGAGACTCCTGGAATTTAAGATCTAAGCCAAGGAACTTCCTTCTGGCCTCAGTGTCCTCAGCTCTACCTGTGGAGCTCTACCTGTTTCCCAGGGCCTACCCAGAATCAGAAGAGATGAGCAAACGGGAGAAATGAAGTATAATCATTTCCGACTCGTTTCCATATTTGAATACTATGGAAATGTTTCTTGATGTTTCTGTATGTGTGTGTGTCTCTGTCTCTGTTTCTCTCTCTCTCTCTCTCTCTCTCTCTCTCTCTCTCTCTCTCTCTCACTCCCCCTCTCTACCTCCAGGGAGCATACAAAGTGGCTAACTTCCCACCCTGGTCATCCTCCATGTATTCTCTCCAGTCTCAGGATTCTCAGGGCCTTCAGAAACTCTTTCCACAAGTCTCCCCAGCTGGGAAACACAACCCAGTCCTCCAGAAGTATTCCTCCTGCAAAAAGCAGCTTCGGCCAGCACTCTGGGTCTGGCCTTTCACACAGGCACTCTTCCCCCAGGCCTCCCACCCCTGGAGCATCTGTGCAGGTATTAAGAAAGGACCTTGGCAGTTCAGCTGGAGTTCACAGCAGGCCCCACACACACGCTGTGGGCTGTGTAGACTCTCCAGCAGGCCTTTCTGCTGCCTGTCAGGGATTAGGGTGAACACCAGCCAGCTTCCACCCGGCTCCTGATCGGCCTTGGAATGCATGGGCCAGAAGGGAACGATGTCCATGCGGCTAGGTCTGCACCTCTTCCCACTCTACACTTTTCCCTCTGTTCAGCTCAGCAGACTAAAGTTCAAGTCAGGGTCAAAGAAAGGGGGTTCACACTTGAGACACAGAGGAGTTGGGAGACTATTTCTGAGCCTCTGTTTAAAAGCATCCTTCTCACTTCCCCAGTTACCACGTGCTGAGTACCTGCTACATGCCAGGCTCTGGGTCAAGGGTCAGGGGATACCAGGATGGGTTCCACAAAGCCCAGAGCGAGGAGACAGACTTACCCAAGGTGAAAAAATTGCTAACAGTGGTACATGGTAGGTACAAAGGGCTGAGAGCCCTGAGAGCTGACAGCAGCTATGATACGTCTCAGAGGCAACAGAAACTTGCAGCCATGTTTCTAAAATTGCTAGTACAAAAAGCAGGCAGTTGTCTCTGATTTTCTTCTAACCATGCAATTTGTTTTTCAGTCACTCAGTCATGTCCCACTCTTTGTTACCCATGGACTGCAACATGCCAGTCTTCCCTGTCCTTTACTGTCTCTGAGCTTGCTCAAACTTATGTCCATTTACTCAGTGATGCCATCCAACCATCTCATCCTCTGTCACCTCCTTCTCCTCCTGCCCTCAATCTTTTCCAGCAGCAGGATCTTTTCCTCATCAGCTGAAGTATTGGAGCTTCAATCTCAGCATTTCAGTCCTTCCAATGAATATACAGGGTTGATTTCCTCTAGGATTGACTGGTTTAATCTCCTTTGTAGTGCAAGGGATTCTCAAGAGTCTCCTCTAGCACCACTGTTCAAATCATCAATTCTTTGGCATTCAGTCTTCTTTATGGTCCAGTTCTCACATTCATCTATGACTACTGGAAAAACCAAAGAAGCAAAAACCCAGACACATGGTAAACACAGATATGGAGAATAAGAAAGATCATTTCTCATTGGATTGTTCCTGAGGAACACAAAGACTAAGATATACAATCATAGTACACACTTAATTCTTTTCTTTCCTCCTGGATTCTCTCCCTATTCCTACACCTGGCCTAGCCAAAGGCTCATTTTCAGCAGCACTTGCCAAAAATAAAAAGTTTGGTGATTCATATACAGGTAAGGCCTTAAGGGATGATCTCACTAGAGGGTGTTTGTATCTGAGTAGTGGACTCTGAAATTAAACAATTCAGCCAAACTCTAAGGGAGATCCCGGCAATGAAGGTACCCTACCAGGTATCAGGAAATCAAAGGTAAGTAAGACATCTTTCCAAAGTTAAATTACACAAAAAAGCAAAGCTAAGTGTTATGAGTCTAGGAAATCTACAGGAGGAAACCTGGGAATTTAGAGAAAGGAAACCTGGGAGAAGTCAGAAAGTTCTCATGGCACAAGTAGCATTGAGATATATCTTACTGTTGTTTGTGCAGATATAGCTGGGTGTGGACAAAGCATTCTAAGTGGAGGAAAAGACGTGAACATAGATAGAGAAACACATGCTGACATTTTCCCTTTTATCTGGAGCTCACTGTAAGCACAGAGATCCAGACAGAATGCCAGTAATAATACCAATAGCGCATGCATGCATGCTAAGTCACTTCAGTCGTGTCTGACCTTCGTGACCCTATGGACTGCAGCCTGCCAGACTCCTCTATCCATGGGATTCTCCAGGCAAGAGTACTGGAGGGGGCTGCCATGCCCTCCAGGGGATCTTCACGATCCAGGGATCCAAGCCACATCTTTTATGTCTCCTGCACTGGCAGACAGGCTCTTTACCAGTAGAGCCACTTGGGAAGCTCAATACCAGCAGTAGCTTAGCTAACATTTATTGAGCTCTTATTATACAGCAGGTACTCTATTTAATTCTCATGGCAGACTAAACAGGTAACGTTACTCCTCACATTTTATAGATGGAAGAAACTGAGGGTAGAGAAATTAAGTAACTTGCCCAAGATTGCATCTCTTTCAAGAGGTGAAACTAGGATTTACACAGATCATCTGAACTGCCAGATCATATTGTATATTGACTATTGTTTTAAGCTGTGTTTCTCAAACTGTGTTCCACTGAATGCTGGTCTTATTAAATGTTACCCCCTTCACCACCAACATCCCCCAAAAATATGTATTGATCAAATGAGTTTAGGAAACCCTCTATATTGTACAGTACAATATAGAGGTAATTCTCCTAATGCAAAATTATATATTAAAAGCTCTGATAACTCCTATCATAATGAAACATGTTTAACTTTGTCTAACCTGGTGTTTTCCAAATGCATTTAATCAGAAAACTCTGCATTCATGTAGCACTAAATTGACAACATGAGATGTAGTCATCTGCTGAAAAGTCTTGGGAAATACTGCCTTGGGATATTATTCCTCTCGCTCCTTTGTGGTAGATGCAATTTCTAAGAGGAATAATAATAGCTTCTATTCATTTAACTCTAGGGTTTTTCCAAGCGCTTTAACAAATGCATTTTCACTTTATAATATTTGAAGCTTTCAAACTATCTTTCTCATTCCTTCTTTTTCTTTCTTTGAACAGACTCCCAAGAGATTTCAGTTCCGTAGGTGTATCTCAGAAAGCTAACACCCGTGTCTATCTTTTTTTCAGATCAAAATGGTGAAATATTCTACTATTTAAAAAAGAGAGAGAAATCCTTTTCTTCAAACAGATTTTTATCAGTTTCTAGGAATTACTTAAAATGTGCTTATAATAGTAAATGTCAAAGATTAACGCTTTTCAACTCCCTTAAGAGGTGTCCTCCCAGACATTTATTCTGATAGAAACTACTTTCTGCCAAGGATTACTTTACAAGGGAACACAATTAATTTAAAGTGAAACATTTCAAAAGAAAATGAGAGTCTTGTTTTTTTTTTTCTTCTTTAATAGAACATTTTAATGGCTAAATGACTTCCCCTCCCTCCCAGAAATATTTCCATTCAAAAACAGTTTTGCTTGGCTCAAAGGAATGGCTTTATAATGCAATTTCAGGCTGTAAGGGGAATATTTAGGGAGGTGAGGGGTGTTAATTTTATTCCTCAAATCACTTCACACAGGCAATTGCCATCTCCACTAATGACCAGATTGGTTCTGGTCATTCCTACCCCTTCCATCTCCTTCTGAATTCCTGGAATGCATGGACATTGAAACTTGAAGGATATGAAACTTGGTTCCATCACTATCAATGGATACTGCTACTTTAATTACCTTTATCTCAGTTTCTTTATTGCTCAGTATAAAATAACACTGTTTAATAACATTGTGGTTTTGTGAGGATAAAACTGGAACAGATGCAAAGAATCTAACACCCCACCTGACACATAGCGGGGACCCAGGAAATGTAAAGGTGTGGATCAACATTTGCCTTGGCAAGTTGCAGGCAACAGAGGCGCCAAAGGTTGCCGCAGTGTCTCCAAGAGTGTGGTCTCCGAGATTTCTACTTAACACCAAATAGTAGGTAAAGGCTTGTCTTCTCTCCCCCTCTCCCCATGGAAACCCAAGAAAAGATTCAGCTAAGACCACCGGCTCACCACTCACCCCCATCTCTCTAGCACTGAATCCCGTTATTCCACAATGACTTCTGGTCTGGATGTGTTCTAGGGAATCTAGCCCTTGGACAGGGAGTCTCAGGGAGCACTCCATACTTCTCCTCCTGCCTTGCAGTTGTGACCACAAAACCACACAGGAGAAGGGGGCTCTGAGTAGACTGGGATAGGGCAGAGGGCCAGGAAGTCAGCATGTTCTCAATCAAGATGCCAAATTCAGTAGCCAAAAGAAAAGCCCCTAAGGCCCAGAGGTCACCATCTGGAAATGGAAAATCACCACCAGTGGGCTGCTGCACCACTGGATTTCAACAGAAGCTAGACTACAAGAATTCAGGCTTCATTTCCCCCTTTAGCGGCTCCCTCCTCTACTCCTTAAAAAGATAAAAGGCTTTCAGTCCCAAACTGGGACTGTGAATGCACTGGAAAGGGGATGGGTTGCTGTCATGGGCATGGAGTTACCCCTCCTCGATAGTTTGGCCATGAAGCCAGGGCTAAAAGTCCATCATCACTATTTTTTGTTCTCCTCAGTTCCCCAGAGGCTGGCAGTTGTGTGGGCAAAGCACACAGATCAGTGAGAGCCTACATCTACACAGACTCCTTCCTCTCCACCAGCGTCCACCCTGCATCCCCCGGCCTAAGAAGGCAACCCCCTCCTCTCTCTGTGCCCTTCCAGAATCTTCCGCAGGTCATCTCAGGTGTCACCTGCCACCGGAGCTCCTGTCTGGCCTGCAGGGCTAGGCACAATTGGTCCCTGAGCCCAGGCACCCCAGACCCCAGCCAGAAAGCCAAAGGCCTGGGAATTGCAGATGAGAGGACAATGGGGCTGCCGGGCTGAAAACATTCCAGTCTCCCACGTTCAGTAGGAAGGGGTGTGTGGTGGGGAGGAAAGGTCGTTAATGCCCATGCTTTATGTTTTCCCAAGCCAGCATTCCTCGCAAACAGCTGTGTTTATACAAAACTCTCGAGGAGAGGGAGCGAGGGGAAGGACAGTGTCCTAGGGATGACATCATTCTGTCTTGTCTGCTTCAGACTCCCACCACTGCCGGCAGGAGGAGGGTGTGCAGGGAAAGTGGCAGGGGCTGGTGGACTGCATGTATATGGTGTCAAGACATACAGAGTGTATATGCGTGTGTGATTTATTAGAGAGATAATTTCCCTGCTCTCTACTCCGCTCCTTCCCCACTCCTTCCCAGAGCATCCTAACACATTTTGCAGATTATTGTTTTCCCCAGATCAGCACCCTCCGAGGAAGGCTGAATTGGGAGGCTCATGTTCACTCCTAATCACTTTAACAAACTACCACCCCCTCCCCCCACTGAAGAAAAGTCTGAAATAGGAGGCAGAGTCATTAAAGTGAATTAAAATGCATCCAAGAAGAGATTAGCCCCCAAAGCCATCCCCATATCAGACAAAGGCCCCTTTCATGCAGCCTCCAGCCGGTTGGAGTCCTGTAAGCAGAGATTAGGGAACAAATTCTCAGAACCTAGAAGCACTGCTCCTTGGGAGACAGGCCAACACAAGCAGCGAGACCTCAGAATTCAACTTCTGCTTAAGCTACATCCAGCTTCTTCAGATTCAGGCTCTAAGGGAGGCGGGGTCCCCAGGCACAAATATATACCCTAACTTCACTGAGCTAGGTCTGCCCCTAACATAATTCAGTGAACAAGGCCCTCACCTGTTCTTACACTTTTGCCAGAGAATGTAATGTGATAATTCCCCAGCCTCCTGCCTCCATTGTCTCAGGGAGGATGCCGTTCCACCATCAGTCTACGCATAATCCCTACTGAACTCCATTAGCTCACCTGCAGCCATCTAACCGAGCATCTATTTTGTGCCAGGCTGAGCACTGCGTGGCGTGGATGCAAAGAGATGGCCAGAATAGGATCCTTGCTTGCAAGGCACTTACAGTTTGTTTGAGAAAGACAGACATGTTAATAGCAAGTGCAATTTTTTATCGTGGGGGCCTAGTGGAAGGCACCTGTAAAGATGCAGGAAGGGTATGAAAGATGGTCACCTCTACTTCTAGAAGGTGCAGGGAAATTTTTTCGTAAAGGTGATGTATGAGCCAAGTCTTAAAAGAGGAGAACATGTCCACTAGGTAAACTGAGGCTGGGGCTGGAGAGCTAGGGAGGAAGGAGAACATTCCAGGCAGAGGGGCCACATAACTAAAGCCATCAGAGCGTGACAGAACATGTCACCCTGAGGGACCTCCAAGGGTTCTTCCCTAGAGGAGCAGAGCCTCTAAGCAATAATGTTGCAAGAGATGAAATGAAAGGTTGATGGAGGTCAGGTTATAAACGGCTATGCCAATCTGAGGAGTTGGAAGAAATGTAGTCTTCAAACTTCAGAGCTGTTGAGGAATTTTAAGCGAGGGACATTCCATAGTCAGGCATGCATTGTAGAGAGATCCCTCTGGGAGATGTCCAAGGCTGGAGGCAGGGAGACCAGCTGGAAAATTATTTCAAGAATCCTGAGAAGAGTTGGTGACGATTTAATGGGCAGCAGTGACAACACAGAGGTCTAAAAAGAGGAATATGTATATGAGACATAGAAAAGAGAGGGGGAAAAAGTGAAAGAACTGGCTTTAATCGGATGAGTGGTGAGCAAAATGGAGGACTCTAGAATTACTCCAAGGCTTGGCAGCTGGATGATGTAGTGTCAGTTCTCAAAACAGGAGTGTCAGGGGGAAGAAAGCTGTTCGGGAGAAAGCAACCGTCACCTCTTGAGCAGGATCTCAGCCTCACCTCTGATGGAAGCCTAGTCTTCAGCTGTCAGTTCTGAGCAGATGTAACCTGAAGACACCCCACTTCCAGCTTGTGCCCCTTGCGTGGGGCTCCTTGCCTTGGGCTTCTCTAGCCTGCAATGTCTTCCATGCCTAAGGCAACCTCTGGGGGCTCACATGACTTCATGAGAGAATGAACACCCAGTGGGCATCCAATTAGAGGATGAGAGACATGAAAAATGCCTTCTCTTTTCAAAAGGTCCCAGAGGCTGGATCTTGGTAGCCAGCTGGGTGAATTCCTCTCGGTATTAGATCTCCCTCCTTGTTTCATTCTCCTTTCCCTCATTCATCTTTGGATCCATTTTCTCACATAAACTATCCATACTTGTGACAGTTAATTTTGCATATCAAAATTTGGCTGGGCTACAATGCCCAGATATATAATCAAATATTTTTTGGATGTATCTATAGGGATGTTTTGGGATGCAATTAACATTAAATCAGTGGACTTTGTATAAAGATATCACCCCCCATCGTGTAGGTGGGCCTCATACAATCAATTAAAGGACCATATAGAATAAAACAAAAGATTCTCCTCTCCCGAGCAAGAGGGAATTGTGCCAGCAGATGGCCCTGAGATTTGAACAGCAACATTAGCCCTTCCCGGGTTCGGCGGCCCACTCTGCCGATTTTGGACTTTTCAATATGCATAATGGCATCAACTAATCCCTTAAAATAAATCTTTTTCTATCTCAATGAAGAACCTTAACACAATGCATAAGTGTCTGTTTCAGGCTCTACTTTCTGCAGAACCCAGCCTAAGATGGAGGAACTATCTTGACCTTGAGATTACTATTGGACAAAGAGGTGAAGATGGATACCCAACTGAGGGTACCAACAAAAGGATTTAAGAATCACCCACATGAAAATGGTACTTGAGGCCAGGAGGATGGGTAGAGGAAAGAGAGATGACATAGGTTCTTCAAAGACTCTAGATAGTCTGTTAAATTTCTAGTCTTCACCCAGAATAAGTGAACTCAGATTCTTTGTACAAATTTAAATAGTTGAGAGAAAATTTAAAAAAAAAAAAAAACAGAAAAAATCTCATTAAAATAAATAAAAATATCATTGTACCCATAATACATGGATGCATATATGGTTCTCACCAGGGTCACAATTTCAACTTGAGATGTTTAAAACTAATTGTACTTTTTCACCCAGTCTTTACCTGCTAGCACATGATCTGCAGCCACAAGGCTCCAGTGGTCAACTGAGCTACATCTTAGTCTCTACTCCTTTTCTATAATTAGCCATGCAGAGATCGAACCCATGTCTCCTACAACTCCCACATTGGCAGGCAGATTCTTTACCACTGATCCATCTGTGAAGCCCTGCTCAACCTAATGCACATCCTCTACACACATACCTCAGGGATTCCCTGGTCACTCAGCAGTAAAGAATTTGCCTGCAATGCAGGAATACAAGAGATGTGGGTTCGATTCCTGGGTTGGGAAGATTCCCCTGGAAAAGGGCATGGCAACTCACTCCAGTATGCTTGCTGGGAAAATTTCATGGACAGAGGAGCCTGGCAGGCTACAGTCCATGGGGTTGCAAAGAGTGAGACATAATGGAAGTGACTAAGCATGCACGCACACATATACCAACCACACACACACACACACACCATATACCCCTCACAAACACACACCCCTATATGCAAACACTTCATCAGTACTTACCACACATACCTAACAGATACACCATACATAATTCTGTGTTCATTATTCCATGATCTATATCCACTTCAGTCCCCATCCCTACATAGTCTTGCCTCCTCTGTCTTCATTTTTACCTGCATAGGAAGGTTCTGGAACAGGTTGCAAATGTGAAAACCTCAGAAAGAAGGAAAAGGCCACAAGCATGCCAATGAATACTTAATAAAAATTTTTTTCTCAACCCACTCCTTTAAAAATGGAAAAACTATTTGTCTTTTATATTTTACTTAGCTACTTCAGCAGCCATCAGGGAAATCCCTTTTCTTCTTTAGTCTTGGAGGAATCTTGACTCACTTTCATCTTTAATTATCTTTACTTATTTTAACATCTGTGCACATTCTGCAGGCTTTGACGGAGAACCCATGTCCGCATGCCAAGAATCTCACTGTAATGAGAAGGGAAGAAAGGGAAGGCAAGGAAGCCGTTTCTTCCAGGATCCTGATTCATGGACATGGCCAACTTCAGAATGTGTCCAGGCTCCGGCCAATGAGCCCATTGGCCCCCCATCACCTCAACTGAAAAAGCTCACTTTCCCAGTTTCCAGCTCATTCTGTTGTTTCCCTCCCTAAAGCATCAATTTTACACTTTTGTTCCATTAGGTATCATCTGGCCCCTCTGCTAGACTGCAAGCCTCTTATGGAAAGGTGTCTGTTGAACCACCGCATCCTTGGCTCCCAGCACAATGTGTGGCATATACTAGATGTTCAATAAATGCTTCCCGAATGTTGATTCATGAAACAGCTGGACCAAATTTGCCAGACATTAAATCTTAATGACAGAATTAACAGCCCTCAAGTTTCAGCTATTCTCTCACTGGCAGATGAAGAAAATGAAAATGGGCTGAAAAACATCCAAGTTATGAGGGTCATGAGGCCTTGGAGCAAGTTGAAATAGAAGAAAAGGCACTCGTCTGAGAGCCAGGAAGTCTGAGTTCAAATACCAGCTGTTTCTTGATCAATGCATGACCTTGGGCAAGTATCCTATTCTCCCTGCCTCTCTATTTCCTATAAAATCAGGAAATTGCACCTGATTGGTATTTTTTTCAAGGTTTTTTAGCAGTAGAACTGCACATTGTATAGAGCAGATCAAAGTAGCATTTCATTAACATAAAATATTTTCTAAATCAAACGCATGTTTACTTGATATTTATACAAACCATAGACTGATGAGGATAGTTTGATGAGTACCTCATATCCAGAGGTATAACTAAAAACCTATGTTTACTTTCATTACACAGTCTCAAAATTCAGATACATACAGATTGACAGTTTAAAAATGGTTCCTCTTCATATAAACAGTTGTGATTTCCAGAATGTACCTAGAAGATGACCTGATAAGGTAGAGACTGGTAAGTTGGTAGACTGTATTTCCTGGAGTTCCTCACAGATGTGGCCGCATGACAAATTTCCAGCCAATACCATTTGAGTGGAGGATGCACACAGACCCCCCAAAAATCTCTGACACCCAGTCTTTCATGTTCTTTGCTCTTCTGCTGGTTCAATACAGAGGAGCACAAAAACCTGGACGTCCTGGGTAAGAGATGGCAGACCACAAGAAGGAAGGAACCTGGGTTCCAACATGTCTGCTGGAATGACAGCTCCAAGCATTCAGAAATACCAAGTTTAGGCTCTGTTCTTCTAATATACTTGATCCATCCTATAAATGTTTACAGCAGCTAACACTACTCCAGCACCTGGCAGCACAAATAGGCTTTTGGAGTTCTTGACTGCATTAAAATAGGGTGTATAATATCTATTGCTTTTATTAGAGCTTTCAGAAAGTGTTTTTGCAGAATAAAATGTGAATCCAGTGAACACTTGTGGTATCCCTGAAACTCCTTCATGAGGACCTAGGTCTTCATGAAATATAGCTGAAAATCACTGAAAAAGATCAGGCTAGCGATTGGTGCTTGGAGAGAGAGTCTAAAACGGCTCCTGTCTACTCTCCATTGTACAAATATGGCCTCTGTCAAGATGTAGGATGGTTGACAGGTTGGCTTTCTGACTTCTTAGACTGTTTTGTCCATCCTATATCATCAAGCCTGGGTCCCAAGTTCTGATGCTGGAAAGAGTCAACATTTTATTGAAAAAAAATTTTTTTCATTTTCCAAAGGGAAAAATTATATTTGACTTTGTAAAAGAAAAAATAAGGCTCCTCTGCCTCTGAAATAAAACAATATCTTAAAAAAGCCAGGGGACACACATGACCTTTCTAGCTTGTGTTGCATATTTAGGATGGTAAGGGCTTTCTTGTCCTTTGAGTACAAGGGCAGAAGGAAAAGAGGCTGTCAGAGGATGAGATATCTGGATGGCATCGCCGATGCAATGGACATGAACTTGGGCAAACTTGGGAGATGATGAGGGACAGAGAGGCCTGCTGTGCTGTAGCCCATGGGGTTGCAAAGAGCTGGACATGACTGGGCAACTGATAAACAACAACAAGGGCCTTGTTTAGAGTCTGGAAGGTCCTTCAAAGAGAAGTAAAAATGAAAGCCATTTTCTTCACGTGTTCTACTTGTATCCAAATGCATTAATGGACAGCACTTTGATGAATCACACAATTACTAACCAGAACAAGAACAAGCAAGAACATTTTTCTCTCCTGCCATGGTCTTCCTTCAGGAGCCATCATACTCAGAAGCTGGGGCATGGCCTCAGTGACCTCTGCAGTGCACACTCACAGTAAATGGATGTCATGCCCACGCGCAGATCAGTAGCTGCCCTAATCAGAGGCAACGCTACCCTAAGGATTGTCTCTATGTTGCTAGGAAGGTCAGTCTCTGTGGTAGACAAGGAGAAGATAGTCATAGGGAAAACCTTGACATTTCCCATATTCTAAGTATACCTTAACATGCCTAGAAACAGTATTTGCTATCAATCTGCAAGAAACTTCAGACCTCAAAGAGCGTCCTCTCTGGTTTTAAGAATCTTGAAGAGAGGAAATTAGCCTACAGGATAAAAAAAGATTCAAAGAGATTGAGGATTTAGGCAAACTAAAGAGTCAGACACGACTGAGCGACTGAACTGAACTGAACTGAACTGAAATTTGAATCCAATGCTTTGCATGTTGCTGTGTGACTTTAGGCTAGTACCATAACCACTCTGAGCCATCCAGCAGCTTAAAATGTGGAAATGGCAATGGCAACTGAGAGGAGCTCAGGATCCAACTTGCTGCAACCTTGAGACTTCATGCCCACGTGCAGGCCTCTGATTCCCCACTCAGCCTCGCTTTGCCCTATGGTTCTAAAGTACTCCACTAAGTCCTGAACCTTCTAGAAGGAATGTCCTGTCCTTGCAGGTCAGAGACTCCGAGTCACTGAGTTCTGGCCCAAGTTATGCGGTAAAGGGGAGGGATTGTTTTCCTTTCTTTCCTCTCCTTTTGTTTTTCTTTTGCAAAACACTTGAGAAGCTTGGGGAAAACAATTTTTGTGAGTCCCTGTGAAGATGTAACTCTAGATGGCCTCTCTGCTGGGGCAGGCCTGCCAAATGTCAGACTGGAGACCACAAAGAGAAGGAGGGTTTCTGCACAAAGGAGGCATGGGCCTCTGGAAATAGATGATCCAAGGCTGAACCAAAATAAACTTGTCATAGCCTGAATGCTGGGACTGGAAAACCAACTCTTACACAAGACTGCCCATCTCCGGGGCTGGACTAGAGGGTGCTGCTTGGTGAGAGAGTCTAAAATGACTCATGTCTACCCTCCATCATACAGAGGTGGCCTCTGCCAAAATGCCAGGTGTGGATGGTTGATAAGCTGACGTTCTGCACAGGTTGACAAGGCAGTGCTACACTGTCTTGTCTATCTTATATCATCATGCCTGGGTCCCAAGGTCTGACATAGGAAAAAGCAATTTACTATGTTCTCCCTCCAGAGGAATTTATCCATTTCTATTTCTCCATATGGGCTTCCCTGGGGACTCAGTGGTAAAGAATCTGCCTGCCAATGCAAGAGACATGGATTTGACCCTTGAGTCAGGTAGATGCCCTGGAGGATGGCATGGCAACCCACACCAGTATTCTTGCCTGGAGAATTCCACAGACAGAGGAGCCTGGTGGGCTGCAGTCCATTTGGTGGCAAAAGAGTCAGACATGACTTAGTGACTAAAACACAACAATCAGATTCAATTTACTTTCTCCCCAGATTTGTTTGGCTCCACCTGCCCCCAAACCTCTAGCATGTCTGTTCTGGGGCGACTGTGCTGGTGATGGTGGAGACTCAGCACCTCCAGCTCCCAGATCTGATGCAGCTGGATTCACAGAGGCACTGCCTTTCCCAGCAGCTACCTGAAGGAGTAAACTCTGAATGATGAGAGGTAAATGATGGAAAGGATCTAGCCAATAAAGTCTTCCTTCCTCTCTGCTCTCCAGAGTCTCCAAAAGCTATTCCTTACATCTCTCCAAAGACTTCCCATGTGCCCAGACAACTTGTAAGGCTTGTCGTCTTGTAAGCCTGTGGCCAGCTCCTTGTGTACCCCTTTGCATTTTCGTTCCCTTCTTCCCTGTGGAGGATCTTTATCCCTTACTCTCGCTGCCCTCAGATTGCACTCTCCAAAAAAAATATTAGCATTCTTGCCTCGGGCTCTATATTACAAGGAATCTAGCCTGGAACAGCCCTTACAGTTTCTCTCCCCACCCCTCCGCCCCCAGCTGGAGGAATTAATTTAGGCAGTATGCCTCCCAAAGCCTAGCTGTTCTATTTCCTCCTTCTCCAAATTGTGAGGAAGGAATGGAAGTGGTGTAGTATACCTCTCCAGCTGTTACACCAATGAATTATAATACTTTTTCCCCCCACTTCCTTTATTTTTGGTTTTACACCTTGAACTTGGAGTTTTAGGATGCCCTTGGTAGATTTCTCAAAAATAAAATATAAATCCATGTACTTTTCTTTCCCAGGATCTAGAAAGAAGTAAAATCCCCATTCCCATAGACCCTGAACAAGGTCTGCATCTGTGCAGCAAAGAAGATCCAGACCAATAGTTTGCAATGGCAGAGTTCACCCTTGGGTAACATCTCCCAAAGTCTGATCCATTGAACACTAGTTGTGTGGGATATTAAAAACTAAATGATTTTGTTCTTAGATGCACTTGGATGCTTAAAGATTAAGCAAAATTAAGTAATTCCCCTTACCCTGTAGGATTTCTGAGATTTCACAATAGTATTGTATGATAGTACTCTCCAAGAGAGGAGTTTGAAACTTCTTTGGAGTTTACTAGAACACACTCTTTTTTCCCTGAGCATCTCACAGGATTGATGCTACACAAAATACTCAGTTCCTGTGCTTACTGATATGGTGAAAGTCAAAATCACTCAATCGTGTCCGACTATTTGCGACCTCGTGGACTGTAGCCCATCAAGTTAGAGAGTCTAAAATGACTCATGTCTACCCTCCATCATACAGAGGTGGCCTCTGCCAAAATGCCAGGTGTGGATGGTTGATAAGCTGACGTTCTGCACAGGTTGACAAGGCAGTGCTACACTGTCTTGTCTATCTTATATCATCATGCCTGGGTCCCAAGGTCTGACATAGGAAAAAGCAATTTACTATGTTCTCCCTCCAGAGGAATTTATCCATTTCTATTTCTCCATATGGGCTTCCCTGGGGACTCAGTGGTAAAGAATCTGCCTGCCAATGCAAGAGACATGGATTTGACCCTTGAGTCAGGTAGATGCCCTGGAGGATGGCATGGCAACCCACACCAGTATTCTTGCCTGGAGAATTCCACAGACAGAGGAGCCTGGTGGGCTGCAGTCCATTTGGTGGCAAAAGAGTCAGACATGACTTAGTGACTAAAACACAACAATCAGATTCAATTTACTTTCTCCCCAGATTTGTTTGGCTCCACCTGCCCCCAAACCTCTAGCATGTCTGTTCTGGGGCGACTGTGCTGGTGATGGTGGAGACTCAGCACCTCCAGCTCCCAGATCTGATGCAGCTGGATTCACAGAGGCACTGCCTTTCCCAGCAGCTACCTGAAGGAGTAAACTCTGAATGATGAGAGGTAAATGATGGAAAGGATCTAGCCAATAAAGTCTTCCTTCCTCTCTGCTCTCCAGAGTCTCCAAAAGCTATTCCTTACATTCTCTCCAAAGACTTCCCATGTGCCCAGACAACTTGTAAGGCTTGTCGTCTTGTAAGCCTGTGGCCAGCTCCTTGTGTACCCCTTTGCATTTTCGTTCCCTTCTTCCCTGTGGAGGATCTTTATCCCTTACTCTCGCTGCCCTCAGATTGCACTCTCCAAAAAAAATATTAGCATGCTTGCCTCGGGCTCTATATTACAAGGAATCTAGCCTGGAACAGCCCTTACAGTTTCTCTCCCCACCCCTCCGCCCCCAGCTGGAGGAATTAATTTAGGCAGTATGCCTCCCAAAGCCTAGCTGTTCTATTTCCTCCTTCTCCAAATTGTGAGGAAGGAATGGAAGTGGTGTAGTATACCTCTCCAGCTGTTACACCAATGAATTATAATACTTTTTCCCCCCACTTCCTTTATTTTTGGTTTTACACCTTGAACTTGGAGTTTTAGGATGCCCTTGGTAGATTTCTCAAAAATAAAATATAAATCCATGTACTTTTCTTTCCCAGGATCTAGAAAGAAGTAAAATCCCCATTCCCATAGACCCTGAACAAGGTCTGCATCTGTGCAGCAAAGAAGATCCAGACCAATAGTTTGCAATGGCAGAGTTCACCCTTGGGTAACATCTCCCAAAGTCTGATCCATTGAACACTAGTTGTGTGGGATATTAAAAACTAAATGATTTTGTTCTTAGATGCACTTGGATGCTTAAAGATTAAGCAAAATTAAGTAATTCCCCTTACCCTGTAGGATTTCTGAGATTTCACAATAGTATTGTATGATAGTACTCTCCAAGAGAGGAGTTTGAAACTTCTTTGGAGTTTACTAGAACACACTCTTTTTTCCCTGAGCATCTCACAGGATTGATGCTACACAAAATACTCAGTTCCTGTGCTTACTGATATGGTGAAAGTCAAAATCACTCAATCGTGTCCGACTATTTGCGACCTCGTGGACTGTAGCCCATCAAGTTCCTCCATCCATGGGATTCTCCAGGCAAGAACACTGGAGTGGGCTGCCATTTCCTTCTCCAGGGGATCTTCCCAACCCAAGGATCAAACCCAGGTCTCGGCATTGCGGGCAGTTGCTTTAAACTCTGAGCCACCAGTGCAAATTCTGATGTGGCAGAAATTCTAAGCATATCAGCTTTGGGAAAGAAATTCTCCCTACTCTTCAGACTTCTTTAAATTACAGAATCTTTGGGTCCCTGTTAAAAATACCATCATTGCGTATAATCATTCTTATTCTACTTCCCTCGGGAAAATATTAAAAGCCTACTATCTAGAGACCTATAGAACTAAGAAGGACTTTCCTGGTGGCTCAGTGGTAAAGAATTTGCCTGCCAATGCAGGAGACATCGATTTGATCCCTAGGTGAGGGAAGACCCCCTGGAGAAGGAAATGGCAACCCACTCCAGTATTCTTGCCTGGAGAATCCCATGGACAGAGGTGCCTAACGAGCTACAAAAGAGAGTCACAGAAGAGTCAGATGGGACTTAGTAACTAAACAACAAATACAGACAAAAACAAAATAGAACTGAGAAAGGCTGAGGTTAACTGCCAAGAACTAATTCAACTCCTTCCTTCTTACTATTCTCTCCCATCCACAGAATTTTTATTCATGATCCATCCACTTCCTATCCACATAATGTTATAGATACTTCCTCACTAATGCCCTGCTAATAACCACCTAACTATGCAAACCCCAGGTGGGAGAAGAAACTGAGGCACAATTCACATTCCCAGCCTGCACATTTCCCCACATGCTCCCACCCTTACTCAACCCAGTTGAGATCAGCAGTTATTAAATGTTTGAGGTATTCTGTTCTCCTCCCCCAACCAGTGCTCCCTAAAGTCAATTTTCAGTTCTAGGATTAATAAAATGCAACCAGGAACTTTGCTGCTGTTAGTCCTGCGGGTTAAAACTGCCATCACTACATAAAATCTCAAGAGTGAAGGCTCAGTAAGCAAAGCAAGGCAAATGACTCTCGTCCCTCTGGTAATAAGCAGCGGAAATGAGCTGCTGGGGAAATCCAGTGCTCCACATAAATCCACGTGTTAGCAAGCCTGAGTGCTGCAGGGCCAAGGCTGAAAGGCGGGGCCAGGAGAGAGCATGGAGCTGCAGTTCACAAAGAGGAGGGTCTACAGAGACCACCTAAACCAGCTCCTTCATTAGCACAGAGGAGACAGAGGTCCAAAGAAGCCCCCTTATTCACCCAAGACCACAGTGTATACTTGTGACTGAGCGAGAGAGCAACCCCGGGCTAATCATCACAGAGGAAAATCCAGGGCAGCTCAGGCAAGCTGTTTTGAACCAATTTCTCTTGTTGGGCTCTTAGACATTAAAGTGTGTCACCCAAGTCTGGGGAGATGGCAATATCAGCAATAGAGTGAAAATCAGAGAGTAGGAGAGTTTTTCATCTCCCTCTCTAGAGGCTGGGGGTGTGCAGTACCAAGATGGAAAAACGACACTAACATCCTTAGGAGGAAGTTTGAAAGACAATCTGCATTCTAGATTCTCCTAGAATGTAGCCAGATAACTAAATCTGATTTAACAGATTAATTTTTCCAAAGTAACTATTGGAACACAGAACCAAGAGGAGGGAGGAGAAATAAGAGGAACTTTGAGCTGAATCTCTCTCTGGTCTAACTAAGCAGAATATCCCACCTTTCAACATTCGAGGGCCTCTAGATTCCAGTAGAAACCAGGCCAGACCCCACTCCTGGGCACCTAAGACTCAAACCCAAAGAGAGGGAAGTCCCTCTATTTTGGGGCCCTTGTATTTTAACAGGTAGGCGCATGTGTCCTCATTCATGTCCAGTTTTCCCAGTCTATTTGCAGCCCCATGGACTGTAGCCTGCCAGGCTTCTCTATCTGTGAAGTTTTTCCAGCAAGAATACTGGAATGAGTAGCCACTTCCTCCTCCAGAGGATCTTCCCAACCCAAGGATCGAACCTGAGCCTCCTGCACCAGCAGGCTGAATCTTTACCTCCTTGAGGAACCCCATATTCTAATATAAATTCTTGCATAGTTACATTGGGCATAGAGAAGACAGACAGCACCATAAGGATGACCCAAATCCCAGAGCAAGTAGTCCCTCATTCCTGCCATCTGGAAACTCCGACCTGTCTTCTGACAGCTTCCCAAGCCCGGATGCACAGACTCGGCACAGCGTGCGGTGTTCTGTGAACAAGCAGAGCATGGAGGGAGCTCCAGAGCAGGTAAGCGATAGCGCTCAGCAAAAGGAGTGTTCCCAGAGGGTCGGTCCCAAAGTCAGTTCTTATTTCCTGTCCTCTGGCAAGACTAGCATTCAAATGATCCTCTCATCTCCAGCTTTTGGAAAAATACAGCCAAAAAAAAAAAAAAAATGCTTCCTGCCAATGCAGCATGCTGTCAGCATAGTTCCCAGCCTCATGTGGAAGCTGAGCCTCCCTCAGTGCACCTGGGAAAGCCCAAGGGCTCAGGGCCTCGCACTCTCCACGTGTCTCACCAAGGGAGGGCAAAACCATTTCTATCTAACCTGCCTTCTGGTTCTATGACTCACAGATCCCACAGTCTAAGGTTTAACAGCAAACAAGACAGGACTGACCACCATCTTGCAGAGTATTTTATCAGCTGAAACCTAGGTATACGCAAACATATCAAACAGGATATAATTTTTTAACCCAGCACATATGATTCTGCAAAGCTAATGGAAACATTCTTATGATGAATGGCCACCAATCATTGCAGACATTTTGCCCACCCCTTCCTATCCTGGGTCCAGGAAAAGTACAAAAGAATAAGTCTCACCTTAACCATTCCAGTTCAGTTCAGTTCAGTCACTCAGTCGTGTCTGACTCTTTGCAACCCCATGAACAACAGCATGCCAGGCTTCCCTGTCCATCACCATCTTCTGGAGCTTGTTCAAACTCATGTCCATTGAATCAGTGATGCCATCCAACCTTCTCATCCTCTGTCGTCCCCTTCTCCTCCTGCCTTCAATCTTTCCTGGCATCAAGATTTTTTCCAATGAATCAGCTCTTCTCATTCATACTAGGTGAACAAAGTATTGAAGCTTTAGCTTCAGCATCAGCCCTTCCAATGAATATTCAGGACTGATTTTCTTTAGGATTGACTGGTTTGATCTCTTGCTGTTCAGAAGACTCTCAAGAGTCTTCTCCAACATCACAGTTCAAAAGTGTCAGTTCTTCAGTGCTCAGCTTTCTTTATGGTCCAGCTCTCAGGTCCATACATGACCACTGGAAAAACCATAGCTTTGCCTATATGGACCTTTGTCGGCAAAGTAATGTCTCTGCTTTTTAATACACTGTATAGATTTGTCATAGATTTTCTTCCAAGGAACAAACCTTTTTTTCTACGGCTGGAGTCACTGTCCGAAGTGACTTTCTGGAGTCCAAGAAAACAAAATCTGCCACTGTTTCCATTGTTTCCTATCTATTTGCCATGAAGTGATAGGATCATATGCCATGATCTTAGTTTTATGAATGTTGAGTTTTAAGCCAGCTTTTTCACTCTCCTCTTTCACCTCTGTTCTAGCAAATGCTTTTTTGTCAAGATGGTACAAGAAAGAAAAGGATTAGGCAGGTGGGACAAATCGGGGGATGCCAGAGGGTCATCCACATAGGCATAGACTCTGAGCCTCATTTTTTCCTGGTAAGTAGAAACAGGTGACCTCAGTCTTCATCACTTTTCTCTAATGCCCTCCCCCAGTTCCCCTTGGCCCATCTGAGCTCTCCCAGGCTTTACTCTGCCCCCAAACCAGCAGGTCACCCTCTCTTAAACAAGCCTTGTGCAGTAAAAACACCTGTGCCCTGTTTGATCTATGGGGAAGGGAAGCTGTACAGAGCTGGAAAATGACGTGAAGTCCAGGTCCCAAGCCTGCCCGCAGGCCAGGACACTAAGTGGAGAACAACTCAGATGTGGGGGACTATGACCTAGGATCCCAGGATAAAGATGACTCTTCTTCATGGAGCATCCCGCTCCACTTGTACCAGGCACACTGTGGTGATGCACAGAGAGAAAATTCAAAACCGCACAACAGTTTCTTGGCATACTTCCTGGAAGTTTCCTAGAAAGTATCCTGTGTTCCTCCTGGGTAATGTCACAGAAGCACAGAGGTCACATATCTGAGCCACGTTGTCCTCTACTGCACATAGAGGTGCAACTCATGGCTCCTTTGCCCAAGAGACTACACGGGACAGATCATTAACATCCTCAGAAGGCCTGGAGACTTCCAGCTAATTCCAAAAGAGACACCCGGCCCCAGAGCCTCTCCCAGGATGGAACAGGCTGACTCCTAAGAGGACAAGTCACAGGTCAGAGTTTCTTAGGGCTGGAGACAACTGAGAAAGTCCATAGACTCTTTCGTAGGGCCTCAAACCAGCACCATGCCTAAAAGATCCCTGGGAAAGATAACTTATGGTTATTTTTAAATGCCTAAAAGATTGGTGATTGAGGCCCACTAGGGTTTGGGGACAAAATGTCTATGCTAAATCTCTAAAACTTCTACTGCCACCAAAACCCACTTTCTCATAACCTCTGAAGCCTTCCTTGACTTCCTATTGCCCAAAGAATTAATTCTAAATCTGGCACTTCTTTGAAAGCCAGCCATGATCTGTACCCAATCCACAAACCTAAATTGAATTCCCATTAAGCGTCTCCTTGCACTTTGGGTCCCAATCACACCAGCCTGGTCCTTAGTCCCAAAGCACTTGGGCCCATGCTGATCTTCTCCTCTCCTGCTACACAACCAGCACCACCACTGCCACCGCTGGCCATCTTCTCTGCTCCTTTCTAAGGAATCAATTCAACGGCTATGTGTTCCATAAAGGAGTCCACTCTAAGTGAGTATTAACAACTCCTACCTTTGTAGTATCATGAAAGGAAACACAAACTTAGAGAGCAAGACAGACAAAGGCTTATTCATTCATTTACTTGTAAACAGGCCACCAGCACTTTGCTAAGAACTGTCAGTCCACAAAATTGAATAATACACAGTTAGACCTTTGGGTTGCTCACAGCCCAACAGGACAGTTTGATAAAACAACAGAAACCACAGCATAATATGACAGTTGCTCTGGTGGACGTGCAAATATTGTGCTGGGGCAGAGGAGGCACTGGGACAGATGATGCATGGGCTCAACAAATAATTCAGACCACAAGTGCCACTGAAGAAATACCAGTGACCACGAGAAAGGGTCTTGGGAATTGTGTGACTGATGTGTACAGAAAGAACCAGGCTGAGATAAACCCAACAACAATACTGACTCTCCTCCTCCAGAGAGGTCTTGGGGTACTCACAGCATTCCATGAACAAAGTCTTCCCAGATGAAATCAGACTGGAGGCTTACTCAGGGTATAGGGGAAGATTGTAATGTAAATTAAGAGTCTACTTCCCCAAGTTCAGCTGAACTCAGTTTAACAGATATTTCCAGGGCCCTACTGAGTGGCCCTTTGAAGTCATTCTCCTGCATGAACCCAAGCTCAGACCTTGAAGGTGGGGCTCCAATTCCAGAAATCCATTGTTATTCCCAGGTGGCACTAGTGGTAAAGAACCCACCTGCCAATGCAGGAGATGTAAGAAACATGGGTCCAATCCCTGGGTCAGGAAGATCCCCTAGAGGAGGGCATGGCACCTCACTCAAGTATCTTGCCTGGAGAATCCCATGGACAGAGGAGCCTGGGAGGCTTCAGTCCATAGTGTCGCAGAGTTGGACACGACTGAAGAGACTTAGCACACAGCCACGCATAGTTATTCCCAGGCAGAAGAACTCTGCTCCTAAAAAACTTTCTATGTAGCCCATGGCAAATGCCTTTCTGCATTCTCAGTGTCAAGAAGGCAGGGACTGAATTGGCTTGGCTCATTGTATTTCAGATTTTGAGCCCTAGAACTCCTGACTTGGAGTACGATGTATACAAATGAGTAAAACAGAGCAAAACAGTATTTGTTTTGCGAAGCCAAAGTCTGTGATAGTGTACTAAATTGCTGCTGCAACAAATCCCCACACACATAGTAGCTTAAATCAACACAAATTTATTATCTTCAGCCCCAGAGATTAGAAGTCCAACACAGGCTTTCTAGGCTGAAATCAAGGTGTCAACAGGTCTGTGTTGTTTTCTGGAGGCTCTAAGGGAGAATCCTTTTCCTTACCTTTTCCAGCTTCTAGAAATGATCCTATGTGGCTCCCTTTCCCTGTCTTCAAAGCCAACAACATTGCATCTCTTTAATTTTTCTTCCACAGGCGCAGCTTCCTCTCTCTCTCTTTCACTTTTTTTAAATTAATTTGTTTATTATTTATTTATGGCTGTGCTGGGGCTTTGTTGCAGCATGCGGGCTTTCTCTAGTTGCAGAGGGTGGGGTTGGGGGTGGCTACTCTCTAGTTGTGGTACAGGGATCTAGTTGGCCCATGCGTCCAGTATGTGGGATCTTTCCAGACTAAAGATCAAACTTGTGTCTTGTGCACTAGCAGGGAGATTCTTAATCACTGGACCACCAAGGAAGTCCCACTCTCTCTTCCACTTTTAAGGACCCTTGTGATTACATTGGACCCATTGGATAATCCAGATTAATTGCCCTATTTCATGGTCATCTGATTAACAACCTTAATTCCTTCAGTAGCCTTAATTCCGTTTGTCATCTTTCATAAGACTGAGTCTGAGGGTGGCGGGGGGGGATTTTTCTTCCCGACACAGAGCCCAATCCACCAGGATCCCAGGGAGAAGGCACATTCCAGGAGGATGTCTTCCCTCCTGAGAGGCCCTTACTCCAGGCTGTTTGAAGGCAGAATAGGTACTATATCCATTTCTGGGTTCCTTTCCTTTCCTTCATCTGGCCATAGGAGCATGCGTGTCTCTGGGCAGGTAGGCCAGAGACCTCACAGAATTAACACCTTAGGGAGCAGCCTTCAACCATCAGCGGACAGGAGCCAGTGGATAAACACTCCAGCTTCTTTGCCCCTCAGTGGGACATTTCTAAGGCAAGGTCTACACAGCCATCCAGGTGATCCCCGTGAAATGGATGGAGCCAAGTTGCCCTCAGCAGTGACCTTACACTAAAACAACTAGGGCTGTCACTCGTTCCGGTTTTCTTGGGATTTTCCCAGTTTTAGCACTGGGAATCCCACATCCCTAGTGAGACTCAGTCTCCAGCAAACTGGATGGCTGGTCATCCTAAACCTGCCTACTCACTACCACAGCTCTCTTCTCTCCCTTCCCCATCTCATTTACCCACCCCCACACTGGTAATTCCTGGTATCACCTTCCAAATAAACAGCTTATCTCTGGGTCTGCTTCTAGGAACAGCCAAGCTAAGACAAGCCCAGGGTCCCATCCTTCTGTGTCTAGCCTACAGGGCTAGTACTTCATGGCCACACCTGTAGGGCACCCCAAAACTCCAGGGGGCGCCACTCCCATAGACTACATTGTGAACCATCTCCCTAGTGGAATGTTCTAGAAGTCCTTGTAACAGCTGGTTATCTTTGACTGGGCTGTCCCTAAGGTTGTTCTGGAATGAAATTCTCTTTTCCCCACCTCCCACAACATGGGAAAGAGGCTGCCCAAGTTATTACCAGAGAAAATCTTCCCATAAAGAGGGAGCAGGTTTAATCCTCTCCCACCCTGCTCCCCATCACCCCAGCCCTGCCCTTTTCCAGATGTTCCCATTTAGTCATGCTGGGAGCCCAGCAGACGAGCGCATGACTGTGCCTGGACACCCTTCACGATCCATTGAGCTGTGGCAGCTGGACTTGCCCCCACATGGGGAGAGCTTTGTGCAGACAGCGATTATGCAAGGGAAACCAGAGAGCCTGGGGGACCAGATCACCACAGGCTGCACCTCGGCAGTTCCCACTGGTCCACTTCAATCAGCAGCCTTGAAAACGAGCTAGGGCTCATGAGTCCTGACGGATGCTTCCCACAAACATGAGTTTGGCCTCACCTGGGGAGACAGCCCACCCCCAGGGGTGGAAGGCAGCTCCAGCAATGGACATCTGGACACCCCTAATGAGGCCAGCCCAGGATGGGAGCTCAGCTAATTGCTCAAATCGGTCGTGATGTCTGGATCCCAGCTGCCACGTCTGGCAGCCTCGTTTGGATGTCTTAAGTTTACTATGAAGTTAGGACTGAGAGACCCTTAGGAATGGGGAATGTCAGCTGGGGTTCATACTGAAGCAATTAAAGGGACATTTGTTGCAGGTGAAGAATGGTGAGATAGTAAAATTAAAATATCACAGCTTGCTGACATCTTACCAGGAAATCCACAGTCCCCAGCCAAGCTGGGCCATTCCAGGGACATAGAGCATGTGCTGTGTGATTGCAGAAGGGCAGGAAGACTAGAAAATGTGTTGAACCCTGAAATGGGAACCTGAGTTCTCAAGACACAAATTGACCAGATCATTGCACTTCCTCACCTGCCTCATCTCACCCACCTCAAAAAAGAGAAGGGCTTTATTTATCCACCCTACTCCCAGACCAGATTTACCATGAAGCTAAAGAAGTTTACAATTCAGGACCTCTCACTTTCACAGGCTAGTTTCAAATCCATGGAAAGAGTGTTGGAGATGTTTTACATGGTGGACTTTTTTTTTTTTCATGCAGCATTTGTCTTGTTTAATAAGAACTATATATTAAAATTAGTTTCCATTACTGATACACTCTAGTACTCTTGCCTGGAAAATCCCATGGACGGAGGACCCTGGTAGGCTGCAGTCCATGGGGTCGCTAAGAGGTGGACATGACTGAGCGACCTCACTTTCACTTTTCACTTTCATGCATTGGAGAAGGAAATGGCAACCCACTCCAGTGTTCTTGCCTGGAGAATCCCAGGGATGGAGGAGCCTGGTGGGCTGCCGTCTATGGGGTCAGACAGAGTTGGACACGACTGAAGTGACTTAACAGCAGCAGCAGCAGAAACATTATGTTTAAAGAAGAAATTAGAATTACCTAAATACTAGAAAGGGTGTACTAGCTTCTTTTTTTCTTTTTCTTTTTTTTTCAAAATTTGCAAAAGAAGGATATTTTAGCCATAATCAATTAAGACCACTCTTTTTCCATTCTGACTCTTCCCTCAGTCGCACATCCGTTAATAACAAGTGGTGTTCGTATTTGGGGGGATTTAGATAAAAGAAAATTGAATTTAGAGTGCATTTAGTTTTGGTTCAGTGGGATAATTTCATGTGGTTCATAATCCTATTTATAGTTCCAGCTGCCCCGGTGCAGAAATGGCTCCTGGAAACACTTCCTCCACTCACTCTACTGATTCACCCAGTATTATGGCATAAAGGTGCTAAGCCACAGATGCTATCCTGCAAGTGTATCCTATGGCACTAGACTTGGAAGTATCTGCATAATAGAGAAGGCCATGGCACCCCACTCCAGTACTCTTGCCTGGAAAATCCCATGGACAGAGGAGCCTGGTAGGCGGCAGTTCATGGGGTCGCTAAGAGTTGGACACGACTAAGCGACTTCACTTTCACCTCCCCAGGTGAGACCAAACTAGAATTGGAAGTATCTGCATAATGGAGAAGGAAATGGCAACCCACTCCAGTGTTCTTGCCTGGAGAATCCCAGGGATGGGGGAGCCTGGTGGGCTGCCGTCTATGGGGTCAGACAGAGTCGGACACGACTGAAGCGACTTAGCAGCAGCAGCAGCAGCATAATGTAGAAGAATTAAGGTTTGAAATAAGGAGCCAGAATCTGGGCTGTGAGGAGCCTGGTAGGCTGCAGTCCATGGGGTCGCTAAGAGGTGGACATGACTGAGCGACCTCACTTTCACTTTTCACTTTCATGCATTGGAGAAGGAAATGGCAACCCACTCCAGTGTTCTTGCCTGGAGAATCCCAGGGATGGAGGAGCCTGGTGGGCTGCCGTCTATGGGGTCAGACAGAGTCGGACACGACTGAAGCGACTTAGCAGCAGCAGCAGCAGCATAATGTAGAAGAATTAAGGTTTGAAATAAGGAGCCAGAATCTGGGCTGTAGAAAATTACACCATAGTAGGAAGTATTGAATTATACATGGAAGTTCAGTTCCCCTTGATCCCTAGGTATAATGAAAATGTTCTTTTACCAGAAGTGCACTTGATGACTCTATGTATGTAGTTACAAACATATTATATGTCTAAATTAGTTTTCATAGTTCTCTATGTGAAACCAGAAGAGAGAACTCTGACATCAACACATGATGATAACAAAAAAAAAAAATCTGATCATTCCAAAAGCAGTAATTCATTAACAGAGATACATTTTAAATAGGAGTGATGAATAGACTTTTGGATGGCTGTTGTGGTTGTTTAGTCTCTAAATCGTGTCCATCTCTTTTGCAACTCCATGGACTACAGCCTGCCAGGCTCCTCTGTCCCTGTATTGTCATTTCCTTCTCCAAGGGATCTCCTTGACCCAGAATTGGAACCCACATCTCCAGCACTGCAAGCAGATTCTTTACAACTGAGGGCCACAGGGGAGCCCCTTGGGTGGTTAGGTAGCTCAATTTTAAAAGACAAAAAAACTATGTAAAATAATGGGGGAAAGTTTAGCTTCTTACTGATTATAGCGCCACTAAAAAATAACAAAAATCACAATGTGCTACTATAACCACACCATGAAAGGCAAATTGGTTAATGAGTGCAATCAATTCAGAGGCATTTAAAATGAGCCACTGCCCAAGAAAGCTTGATCAGTAATAAACAACAAAAAATTCAATTGAAAAATGAGAAAAGGACTTGAGTAGATATTTCTTCAAAATAGATACTAAGAAATAATACGTATGGCCAATAAGCACAAGAAAATCAGTAATAATCATTAGGGAAATACAAATCAAAATCACAAAGATGTACCATCTCACACTGTATACAGGATGGTTATTACAAAAAAATAATAATAACAAGTATTTTTGTCAAGGATGTGGAAAATTTGAAACTTTATGTACTATTGACATGCAAAATGATGAAAAACAGTATGGAGTTTCCTCAAAAAAAATGCAAAATTAATTTATTATTAATAGCTAGCAATTCCAGTTCCAGGTACATACTCAAAAGAACTCAAAGCATGGTTTCAAAGAGATGATTATACACCTGTGTTCATAGCAGCATTATTCACAGTAGCCAAAGGGTAGACACACACACTACCCATCAATGCAGGAATAGGTAAGCAACATGTGGTTGATACATACAATGGAATGTTATCCAGCCTTAAAAAGGAAGAAGTTTCCAACACTGCTACAACAAAAATGAACCTTGAGGACATTATGCTGAGTGAAATCAGCCAGTCACTAAGAGACAAATTCTGTATGAGCTCACTAAAATGCAGTGTAGGGTAGTCACATTCATAGAAATTGAAGGAATGATGGCTAAGGGGAGCAGTGAAGGGGAACTGTAGTTTCAGGGATATAAAGTTTAGTACACTAAACTGCAAACTTAAAAATGGTTAAGATGGTAAATTTTATGTTATATGTATTTTACCATAATTACATTTTTTTAATCTTAAAAAAGAAAACTTGAAATGCTTTAAATCTCCCCGCTCATAGATGATAAAAAAAAGTGACTGAGATGCTCCCAAATTTAGTATTTAAAACCCCCCAAATTACACGGCATTGCTAATGACAACTTGTAAAAACTAGTTTTTAAAAAAGTGTTCAATAATTTTTAAAGTGCATTATAGTCATGGTTAAAAAAAAAAAACCTAAATTATCTTTCTATAATTATTCTTGCTGTAGAAAATATTATCAAAGTGTTGACATTAGCATGGTTTCAAAGAGATGATTATACACCTGTGTTCATAGCAGCATTATTCACAGTAGCCAAAGGGTAGACACACACACTACCCATCAATGCAGGAATAGGTAAGCAACATGTGGTTGATACATACAATGGAATGTTATCCAGCCTTAAAAAGGAAGAAGTTTCCAACACGTGCTACAACAAAAATGAACCTTGAGGACATTATGCTGAGTGAAATCAGCCAGTCACTAAGAGACAAATTCTGTATGAGCTCACTAAAATGCAGTGTAGGGTAGTCACATTCATAGAAATTGAAGGAATGATGGCTAAGGGGAGCAGTGAAGGGGAACTGTAGTTTCAGGGATATAAAGTTTAGTACACTAAACTGCAAACTTAAAAATGGTTAAGATGGTAAATTTTATGTTATATGTATTTTACCATAATTACATTTTTTTAATCTTAAAAAAGAAAACTTGAAATGCTTTAAATCTCCCCGCTCATAGATGATAAAAAAAAGTGACTGAGATGCTCCCAAATTTAGTATTTAAAACCCCCCAAATTACACGGCATTGCTAATGACAACTTGTAAAAACTAGTTTTTAAAAAAGTGTTCAATAATTTTTAAAGTGCATTATAGTCATGGTTAAAAAAAAAAAACCTAAATTATCTTTCTATAATTATTCTTGCTGTAGAAAATATTATCAAAGTGTTGACATATGAAAAAACAATAAAAGAATACACAGTCACAATGTAAAAAGAAGCATTATAGAGATGGCCTATTAATTAATTAATGATATTTTTGGTATTTTGTATGCATTGTTTAAGTTGCAACTTGTTGTGATTTCTTTTCTCATTCTAACTGAATGTTCACTTTTGTATAGAATTTCGCATTCTTTTTCTTAAAGAGGGCCACCAAATTAAATGAGCATAAGGCCCATAAGGGCTTCCCTGGTGCCTCAGAAGGTAAAGAATCTGCTTGCAATGCAGAAAACCTGGGTTCAATCCGTGAGTCAGGAAGATCCCTTGGCAAAGGGAATGGCAACCCACTCCAGTATTCTCACCTGGAAAATCCCATGGACAGAGGAGCCTAGTGAGCTACAGTCCATGGAGTCGCAAAGAGTCATGCACGACTGAGGGACTAACACACACACACACACACACACACACACAAACGGCCCCATAGAATCTGCATGTGCACATACAATACATCCCTCAACATGGCAGTGTTCTGGGCGAGACTTGAATTTTGGTCTCTGTGTCTACCTACTAGACACAGGGTCAGAGGAACCACACAGCTGTCACTCTGCCTTGAGTTTCTCAGCCACAATCTGAGCCTCACTTCTCTAACTTAAAATGAAGGGAAATTCCTTGGAATTTTCTACTTCCCATAGGCGAGACTGGGGATTCACAAGAAATCAGCCTGAAACCAAAAGCACTCTAGAAACCATCACAAAAGAAAAAAAAAAGAAGAAGAAGAAACTAGTATTTCTTGAAGCCTGTACCTCATTTATTTGAATTTTCCCAAGATGCTTCAGGCTTCCTGGGTAGCTCAGCTGGTAAAGAATCCTCCTGCAATGTAGGAGACTCTTGTTCAATTCCTGAGTCAGGAAGTTCCCCTGGAGAAGGGATAGTCAAACCACTCCAGTATTCTTGGGCTTCCTTAGTGGCTCAGAAGGTAAAGAATCCACCTGCAATGTGGGAGACCTGAGTTTGATCCCTGGGTTGGGAAGATCCTCTGGAGAGAGGCATGGCAACCCACTTCAGTATTCTTGCCTGGAGAACCCCCCTGGACAGAGGAGCCTGGTGGGCTATAGTCTATGGGGTCTCAAAGAGTCAGACAAGACTAAGCACACCACAGCACAAGGTGCTTTATCCCATTGGACCTCCCATCTATGTTTGGGAGTGGGGATTGGCATGATGTGGCAAAGGCCACTGGGACAGTGACTGACTATAGGGGAAATGGGGAGAATCCCAGGTTACTTGGACCTGTTGAACAAAGAGAAGCCCACTTGGAGATCTGTTAGGCAGTGAAAGCACTTCAGAGAACTTGGTGGTCTACAGGTCTGGAAAAGAGTCAAAAGAAAATCAAAGAGTAATTAAGCTGAATTAAGTAATTCCATCTTCTAGATTTTTCTCCTAAGTAAGTCAAAGTAGAAGAATATGGACCCAGTAGACTCTTTCAGAGCTTGAGTGTAATACAAGATAATGACCCTCAAGATAAAAGGGAAAAATAGAGTAAAATTCATTTATTTAGGACTTACAGATTAGATATGGAAGATAAGGGGGAAAATGTTGACTCAAGAATGGTTCTTACTGGGACTCTGTAACAACCTAGAGGGGTGTGATGAGGAGAGAGGTGGGAGGGGGTTCAAGAGGGAGGGGACATATGTACACCTATGGCTGATTCATGTTGATGTTTGGCAGAAACCAACACAATTCTGTAAAGCAATTATCTTTCAATTAAAAAATAAATCAGCTTTTAAAAATTTTTTAAAGAATGATTTCTAGATTTGAGACTCAGGCAACCAGATCAAAGGAAATTCTACGAGATAAGGGAAACTGAGGGAGAAACAGGGCAGAAGGTACATTAAGTTCCTTTCTGCACAATTTAAAGTCAGGAAACTTGTAAGACATCCAAACAGAGATACCAAGTCTGCTGTCAGTTACATCAACAGAACTGTGGGGCTCAGAGAAGAGGTCTGATTCCAAATTATGTTTTTGGGAGTCATCAGAATGATGACAGTATTTAAATCTATGAGAATGGGTCCAATCCTCTAGGAAGAAGAGAAAGGAGGGGAGGGGAGGAGAAACTGGGACTCAAGGACCAAAGGATTTAGATTTGCAAGTGAAAAAGCCAACACCACATTCATGACTTCCTGCTAACAACTTGAAATCAGTCAAGATGGGAATAGTTACACCATATGAATGTGAGGTTGCTCAGTCGTGTCCGACTCTTTGCAACCCCACGGACTGTAGCCTATCAGTCTCCTCCATCTATGGGATTTTCCAGGCAAGAGTGCTGGAGTGGATTGCCATTTCCTTCTCCAAGAGATCTTCCAGACCCAGGTATCAAACCTGGGTCTCCCACATTGCAGGCAGACACTTTACCATCTGCATGGAAACCAGCAAACACTACTACTGGGGGCTTTTACCTCTTCCTGGAGAGCCAGTTGTTAAATATTTCCAGCACATCACCGAATAGTGTCCTACAAGATGTGACATGCTGTATATATGTATGCCAAGGGGGGAGAACGTTAAGGTCAAATAAACTTTGGGAAAACACAACTTACCACTCTTGGAAATTCCCACTGCACATTAGCATATTAAAGATTCAGAGAAATATTTCTATAAAGAAATATATTTAACTTATTTTTTATAAACAACTAATTTTCCAAAGTTACTTAGCAATAGAATCCTTTTTTGTTGAATCTCTATCTCTGTCACATGAAGTTCATGCTGCTCTAAACTTTTCTTTTCAAACAAAAACTAAGTTGTTAGCACTGACATCGTGATAGAAAGTGGCCGTAACGGTTCTGCTGTTCATTCCCGTGGCTATTTGAAGAGGTGTGTAGATGACAAATGTTCGCAGCCATTCTTGTGACTGCTGAAAGACACTTATTATTTATGACCTGAGTTCTGGGTGGTGATTGCTGTCATTAATAATGATAGTTTAGCCCTAAGGCAGAGGAGACAGCAGATCTGGAGTCTCTCTGCTTAGCCTGACATTCCTGAGATACAGGAGTAGGGTCTGTAAAGCTCAAAGCACTTAGTACCAGCACGAGGAGAACTAGCTTTCAAATTCTTTCCTCAGTCAAGAGCAGGCGCTTGGGGGCCCAGGGCAGGGGTCTCATTCTAAATGTGGAAACCACCGCTGGCTAACAGATTGAAACAGGGAGCTCCTGGGGACCTGGTGGGACTCAACGACTGTGTTCATTAAGGGAGCCAGGAAGCGGCCATGGGGGTCTTGTCCATTGACAGCTTGGCAGGACACAAAGTATTTTACCAAAAGAATCTCACAGCTGGAAGGAGCAGGTGCGGGCAGCGCAGAGCCAGTGCAAACACTGGAGAGAGATTAAGGCAGGAAGGAAATTGGATTTTCCCAAGTTCCAAAGGGGAGGGGTGCACTAGGAGGAGAAAAGTGGTGAGAGAAAGAGGGGCGGGGACTGAAATTGATTTACGACTTGAAATAAATATCCTTAACCAGCAAAGGGGTTGTCATTTTGCATTTTCACAATTTAACAGGCCTAAAACCCCAGCATTAACTGAATCCATGCCTTCAACAGAAGAGGAGATTATCAGTTGCTGAACAGGAACAACTAAAACTAAACAGAAAATTTTCACATCCTCATTCCCCCAGGAGGGGACCCGGCGCCAGGAAAGCTGCTTCTCTCTGCTGACCCTCCTCCCAGCCAGTCTCTGGACAAAGAGACACACTCCCAGCCCTCGCTGTAGCTCTAGATGGATGTCAGCAAGTGGAAGGCTCTCGCCCAGGGCAGAGAAGAAGGCCAGTACCTGAAACCAACAAGGTATGAGGCTTTCTTTCCAGACAAGGATAAAGTGGAAGGTGGCCACATTTCCAGAAAGCACTGGAGTTCTGCCTCTAATCTCGTTAGGTTCAACCTGGGGCCATGTTTCCTCCCCTGCTTCCTCTGACTCCAATCATTTGGAAGTAATGTTTTCATTTTCTAGATTTGATTCACAAAATGAAACAAAGCAAAACATAAACACACACACACAAACATGAGAAGGTCAACTAGATATAATAACACAATAAATCATATTTTAAAAACCAATAAAGGGTCATGAAATATGGGGCAAAAAAACTTGTACACAGTCCCAAAAAGGCAAAGTGCCTCATCCATACACTCACTGGTTACTTTATGGCTGAGTACACAGCTTTCATCTATATATAGTGAGGGGCAGAGGTGGTCTTTTCCCTGCTGGATGTTTGCCCCTCCAGAAAGCGGATTAATGTGCTTGCATTTAAAGACAACAGCAATTACATTGGAAACCTTCTCATTATTATTCACTTTAATCTTCATAATATTAATCATATTTAATCTTTAAATAGTGATCGACATTCTGCAGTCATTCTCACATATTATTGTATTTAGTCCTCAAAAGAACCCCATGAGTCAGGTGATATTATGACCCTCATTTTCCAGTTGAAGAAACTGAGGCTCAGAGAGCTTGAGACAGGCAGGGCCCAGGTCACACAGCTGGTAAGCAGATCTGTGTGACTCTAAATCTCTTGCTCCTCCTCCGACCCCTTGCCGTAATCCTTTGGGAGGCAAGCAGACTGGCAATGTACTACGCAAGACCCCCAACACAGATATTGCACAGGCAGCTATTTAGCTAAAGATGGAGGAAAAGAGTCTCTTTTCCCACCCACCACCCACCAATGTTACCCTTGATTCTTGTTCCCCAGTCTGCTCCCTATCTCTTCATATACAGCGTACTCTCTTCAACTTCCAAAGTCATTCCATATGCCAGATTGCTAACTTTGCTGGAATGGCTGGAAATGTACAAAAACTATAGCCCCAAGACCCAGAGTTACCCCCTTTCCTTCCTAATAGTCTCACCAGAAAGCATGGGGCCCCTTGGACTACAGGGTGGAAGAAAGCGACAGGGAACATTGAGAGTGTACCCAGCAAATATTTGCTGAACTGATTATTTTCCAGATGAGTCCACTGAACACATCACATCAGATATCTTGTTCTCAGGCTTCTGGGCAATTTTTACATCCTTCTCATTTTTGTCTGACCCCTCTTCAGTCAGGACCAGAACCTAGCTCAGGACTCCAACCGGAAAAGAGAAGAATTCAAAGTCACCTGTGAGATCTGCTTTTTCCCCTTAGATTTCTCTTTCTGTTGTCATTCTTCTAGCCACTCCCTCATCCAGCATCTTCAGTGGCTCTTCCCTGATTCTAGGATTAACTTCAAATTTCTCAACAAGGCATTTTACAACTCCATCCCATTCAAACACTATTCACACAGTGCATGCATAAGTATATTGGATGGGTGTATAGATGCATGGATAGGTGGAAAGGCGGCAAATGAATGAAAGGATGGATGGACAAACGAATGAATGGATGGATGGACAAATGGATCAATACTCAGTTTCCTCTTAGAACATTTTCTGTGTGTCCATGAGAGAGCAACAGTCTTCCGCCTCTGGGAAAACTGAAGAACCTTATCCCCCTTTACTCCCAAGTCCCCTTCCTGCCTGCACACACCTTTACCACTATTGACATCTTGGTCTTTATAGTTTTTATGGCTCATAATCTATCCTATCACTAGAGGAAAGCCACTCCCTAAATGGTGAACTGTCCTGAGCCCTAGGCAATAAGGCTTCTAAGTGTAATTAACAACATTGATTCAAGTCACTTCCTCCTCAAGCCTCCACTTTCTAGTTTGTAAAATTAAGATCTTCATATGGAACAGAGTTAGGATCTCAGAAGCCCCTATTTGTTTGAGAATAAGCTATCTTCTTAAATTCTTAGGTATTAGCATTTTATCCATGGAAAAAGCAAGAGAGTTCCAGAAAAACATCTATTTCTGCTTTATTGACTATACCAAAGCCTTTGACTGTGTGGATCACAATAAACTGTGGAAAGTTCTGAAAGAGATGGGAATACCAGACCACCTGACCTGCCTCTTGAGAAATCTGTGTGCAGATCAGGAAGCAACAGTTAGAACTGGACGTGGAACAACAGACTGGTTCCTAATAGGAAAAGGAATACATCAAGGCTGTATATTGTCACCCTGCTTATTTAACTTCTATGCAGAGTACATCATGAGAAACGCTGGATTGGAAGAAACACAAGCTGGAATCAAGACTGCTGGGAGAAATATATGCAGATGATACCACCCTTATGGCAGAAAGTGAAGAGGAACTCAAAAGCCTCTTGATGAAAGTGAAAGAGGAGAGTGAAAGAGTTGGTTTAAAGCTCAACATTCAGAAAACGAAGATCATGGCATCCGGTCCCATCACTTCATGGGAAATACATGGGGAAACAGTGGAAACAGTGTCAGACTTCATTTTGGGGGCTCCAAAATCACGGCAGACGGTGACTGCAGCCATGAAATTATAAGATGCTTAGTCCTTGGAAGAAAAGTTATGACGAACCTAGATAGTATATTCAAAAGCAGAGACATTACTTTGCTGACTAAAGGCTATGGTTTTTCCTGTGGTCATGTATGGATGTGAGAGTTGGACTGTGAAGAAGGCTGAAAGCCAAAGAATTGATGGTTTTGGACTGTGATGTTGGAGAAGACTCTTAAGAGTCCCTTGGATTGCAAGGAGATCCAACCAGTCCATTCTGAAGGTGATCAACCCTGGGATATCTTTGGAAGGAATGATGCTAAAGCTGAAACTCCAGTACTTTGGCCACCTGATGCGAAGAGTTGACTCATTGGAAAAGACTCTGATGCTGGGAGGGATTGGGGCAGGAGGAGAAGGGGACGAACGAGGATGAGATGGCTGAATGGCATCACAGACTCGATGGACGTGAGTCTGAGTGAACTCCGAGAGATGGTAATGAACAGGGAGGCCTGGTGTGCTGCGATTCATGGGGTCACAAAGAGTTGGACACGACTGAGCAACTGAACTGAACTGAACTGAGAAAATGAAGCTACTGAAAGACATCTAGGCAATCCCCCAAAGTATTTGCAAACACAGTATCCTCAAGTGTAACCAATGGGTCACGACCTCTGCCTAAGCCTGGGGGAGTCCAAAATGGGCAGCTCCTGAAATGGGCCCCAGGGCATCTGGGTCAACAGCCAAGATCAAGCTTACCCTTGCTGCCTGCTGCTGCTCCTGCAGCTGGTGCTGTGAGGGGAGGCGATTTCAGCAACCTGAGAAACACAGTCTTTCATCACTCCCCTCTACATTCCCTGACCCTTGGTATCTCTGGTCCATAGCGCACATTCTCTTTCATGGTCAAATTAACCTAACATCTCTCTTTTACCATTCTTAATCGTTTTAGTCATCCTAATGAAGAGCTTTGGGGCCTACTTACTGCTCCCTATTGAGCACGAGTTGGGTTTTATTTCTTGTGAATTGTGAACAAGAACTCTATTTGTTACTGCTTTTTATGAGCACACACTCCTTCCCTGGTGACAGTTGCTTAATAGGCCAAGGTGAAAAATAAGTGATTCTACAGATGCTCTCTTGCTTCATTCTCTAACTCCTCACCCACCCACTACCTTATGATGTTTCCGTCTATGAAATAGAAGAGACTCTCATATGACACGTCAACCATCCTGAGCTTGAAGGAAACCTGCTCCCAGCCATTGTCCAGCACTGTTCTAATGTTTAGGCACTGGCCTAAAGCAGAGCACATGTAAAAAGAGTAAGCATCAACATTTTAGGAATCAGTGAACTAAAATGGACCAGAATGGGTGAATTTAATTCAGATGACCATTATATATTACTACTGTGGGCAAGAATCCCTTAGAAGAAATAGAACAGCCCTCATAGTCAACAAAAGTGTCCAAAATGCAGTACTTGGGTGCAATCTCAAAAACTATAGAATAATTTCTGGTTGTTTCCAAGGCAAACCATTCAATATCACAGTAATCCAAGTCTATGCCCCAATACACTAATGTCAAAGAAGCTGAAATTGAATGGTTCTATGAAGACCTACAAGACCTTCTAGAACTAACACCAAAAATGATGTCCTTTTCACCATAGGGGACTGGAATGCAAAAGTAGGAAGTCAAGAGATACCTGGAGTAACAGGCAAGTTCTGCCTTAGAATGCAAAATTAAGCAGGGCAAAGGCTAACAGAGTTTTGTCAAGAGAACACACTGGTCATAGCAAACACCCTCTTCCAACAACACAAGAGAAGAATCTATACATGGACATCACCAGACGGTCAACACAAAAAATCAACTGCTGCTGCTAAGTTGCTTCAGTTGTGTCTGACTCCGTGTGACCCCATAGATGGCAGCCCATCAGGTTCCCCTGTCCCTGGGATTCTCCAGGCAAGAACACTGGAGAGGGTTGCCATTTCCTTCTCCAATGCATGAAAGTGAAAAGTGAAAGTGAGGTCACTCAGTCGTGTCCGACTCTTAACGACCTCATAGACTGCAGACCACCAGGCTCCTCCATCCACGGGATTTTCCAGGCAAGAATACTGGAGTGGGGTGCCATTGCCTTCTCTGATACCAAAATCAGATTGACTATTTTCTTTGCAGCTGAAGATGGAGAAGCTCAGCAAAAACAAGACCAGGAGTTGACTGAGGCTCAGATTAAGAACTCTTTATTGCAAAGTTCACACGTAAAGAAGGTACGGAAAACCACTAGACCATTCAGGTATGACCTATATCAAATCCCTTATGATTATACAGTGGAAGTGACAATAGACTCAAGGGATAAGACCTGATAGACAGAGTGCCTCAAAAACTATAGACAGAGGTTTGTAACATTGTACTGGAGGCGGTGATTAAAACCACCCTCAAGTAAAAGAAATGCAAAAGGGCAAGCAAAATGATTGTCTGAGGAGTCCTTACAAATAGCTGAGAAAAGAAGAGAAGTAAAAGGCAAAGGAGGAAAGGAAAGATATATCCATCTGAATGCAGAGTTCCAAAGAATAGCAAGGAGAGATTTAAAAAAAAAAAAAAAAAAAGTCTTCCTAAGTGATCAATGCAAAGAAATAGAGGAAAACAATAGAATAGGAAAGATTCTTCAACAAAATTAGAGATACCAAGGATATGCAAAGATGGGCATAATGAAGGACAGAAATGGTATGGACTTAACAGAAGCAGAGATATTAAGAAAAGGTGGCAAGAATACCCAGGAGAACTATACAAAACGGTCCTAATAACCCAGATAACCACAATGGTGTGATCACTCACTCACCCAGAGCAGACGTCCTGGAGTCTGAAGTCAAGTAGTCCTTAGGAAGCATCACTATGAACAAAGCTAGTGGAGGTGATGGAATTCCAGTTGAGCTATTTCAAATGCTCAAAGATGAAAAGTGCTGTGAAAGTGCTGCACTCAATATGCCAGCAAATTTGGAAAACTCAGCAGTGGCCACAGGACTGCAAGGTCAGTTTTCATTCTAATCCCAAAGAATGGCAATGCCAAAGAATGTTCAAACTACCATACAACTGCACTCATCTTACACGTTAGCAAAGTAATGCTCAAAATTCTCAAAGCTAAGCTTCAATAGTACATGAGCTGAGAACTTCCAGAAGTTCAATCTGGATTTAGAAAAGGCAGAGGAGCCAGAGATCAAATTGCCAATATCCAGTGTAATCACAGGTGTCCTTCTAAGTGAAAGAGGGGGTCATGAGAGTCAACTTCAGAGTGATGTAATGTGAGAAAGACCTTATTGGTCATTACTGACTCTAAAATAGAAAGAGGCCATGAACCAAGGAATGTGGGCAGCTGGGAAGAGCATGGAAACAGATTCACCCCTAGAGCCTCCTTCAAAAATGCAGTCCTGTCATTCCCATAAACCATTGCTGACTCTGATCTCTAGAACTGTAAGACAATAACTCTGTGTTGCTTTAAGCCACTAAATCTGTGTAATTTGTTACAAGAGCAATATGAAACTAATATATCACGTACATGAAGGAATTAAGATATGTTAAAAGCATCATCTCAAATAACTGGAAAAGGAAAGACAATTAGCCAGTCCTCTGGTTAAAAATAAATAAATGAAATCAGATTTCTATGCCATGTCATTCACAAACATGAAATCCAGATGGATATAAAACCCTTAAGCATCTGCACATGAAAGCAGTGGAAGAAAATATGGCAGAATGTGTTTATGACTTTGGAATAAGGAAGGGGAAATACATAACAAAAATTAATAAACTTTACAATATTAAAATATAAAACATTTGTTGCAAAAGACACCATCAACAAAGTCAAAGGACAAGCAAAAATGGGAGAAACACATTTGCAACCTACATTCTCTGTGAGTTCTGTTGTTGTTCCTTCTTGAAAAAAAAAAAAAAGTACCCCTGGGAACACAAGGCTTTGTTTGACTGAAGTGAAAAACAAGTTATGATTCCTTAGGACATTTCTTCCCTTTTTCTCACCTTCTCTGGCTCGATTTCCTTGCACACACCTGTGGAGTGAACTAAGCTCAGCTAGTATTCACAGGAAAGGACTGCTGAAAGGCTAACCTATTTAGGAACTGCTGAACATGTGGCTGATGTTGGCTGTTTATTTCCTCTTTTTCTCTTCTTCCTGGGCACACAGCTGGGCTACAGTCCTCAGGCCTGCAGTGAGATGTGTCTACCTGAGTTCTAGCTAATGGAATGTGGATACATGATCTTTCTTCTTTTGATGACTTGACACAGATAAGGATGGAAGCCAGGTACGGAAGTTACAGAGTCATAGATGGAAAGAACTTGGTCCTAACTGTTGCCTAGAAGAAAGTTACCCAGTGACAGAAATGCCCATATTGGGCTTCTGAGAGCTAGAAAGAATTATATTTAAGAGACAATACATTTTTTAGTTAGTATTTGTTCAACCGCTGGTATTACATCAATTCAGAAGTCAACTTGACTTCTTTTGGCAACTTTCTTGGTCTGACATCTCCTCGACAGTCCAACAGAGGCAAATAATTCTCTGAGTTAAATGACCTCTGTTAGAAACCACACCAGCGTTTTGTCCCATGACTGGACCCTGGAGCTGCCTGCAAGGCGTTGGTCATCTTAATGGCACCAGTGACACAGAATGAACAAAAGAGATGACCTCTGTCTCCCTCCCGCCAGCAGCCTTGCCCTCCCTGTTTTCCCACACCCAAACAAGAAACAAACCATAAAACATATCCGTCTCCTGCTGGTATTCAATGAACCTCACCCAAGGTTGCAAACTGGAAAACTGAAGACCCAACCGAGTGTGTTTTTTCCTGTGTCCAGGATGCCATTGCTTTGGACAGCTACATATCAGATATCACTTCTACCTCGAGAAAAGACAGGTCAGCCGTTGAAATGAATTCTCTACCTTCACCCTCTGACACTTCTTCCAAGTGGCCACCCTATTCATCCACACTCTCCAATCCAGCTTCTACACTACAACCAGGGACACACATTCTGGAAAAGGGATGCTGCTGGAAGACTGGAAACTCCTTAAAGATGAGGTTTTGTTCATCCACGTATCCTCCATCCCAAGGCACACAACTCCAAGAGCACAAAGATGAACTTGCATCTGTAAAGCTCTTTCAAGAATGCCTGATGTATCCAATCCCTTTACCCTACACAAAGCAGACACTCAGTAAGTCTACCTGAACTGGATTGGAATGGAATTGGATTGGGAGCTAGCTGCCAGCTGAAACGTTGCCTCTTCCCCACTTTCCCCAGGGAGAGCAGCTTTTTATACCCTCCTCTGCATGTCCACAGCTCTTTCTTGGTACTTCTGTTTAGCCCTCACCATACAAACTTGCAATCGATCTGTGTCCATGTCTGCCTCCCTAAGATACAACAAACTCCCCAAATACAGAGTCACTGTGTCTTTTTCATTTTTATATCTCCAAGCCTGGTGCATAATTTTCTGAGGACATGTTACTAAATTAATGAACAACCTCTGGCCTGATGGAGCCATCTTTCTACCAAAAGGAACTGCAGCTCTAAATCTGTTAACTTTTAGAGAAAAACAGAATAAGAAACAGTATCTGAGCACTGAAGGGAGCCTGAAAGAGCGTCAGTTCCACCCTTCCAATGCAGCAAACCCCTCCAAAGGATTCTGGATTTGAACCTTTGATTTACATACTCCCTAAAAGTGTTGGGTTTTTTTGTTTGTTTGTTTTTTAAAGTTTCCTGCCTTAATAAATGTTTCCTCCACTGTTAGACAGGCTTTGATGGTGAAAATGTTCCTCCTCCTAGTCGGTGAAAGCCTTCCTCCTGCTAATCTCTGTAGGATCAGGTTGTGCCCTCTGGAGAAAACATCTCTGAAATACTGCTAGCTCATCACAGAGATCCTAGAAGCTGTCACGGTCCTGCTTGCTGGGCCATCTCAGATCTGTCACTTCTGGTAAGTATCATGCACAGCCAGGGAGTTCCTTTCCCTGCCTCCAGCTAAGAGTCTCAAATATATATCCTCTTCCTTTCAGAAAAATACCCACAGGAAAGAAAGCCAGCCCACTCCTCTTTGTTTCTGGTTCAGAAACATCCTAGCACTCACTTCTAACTTAAATTCTTCTTATTGCAGTCTCTGTTGCTTCCTTCAGTAAAGAAAGAGAACTTTTGGCCCCTGTCCACTACATAAAGCCTAGCCAATGCCTCTCTTTTCCTCTTCCCCCAGTACGTGCCCTTGGCAATCCAGCCTTCTCTTTTATGAGCTGATTCATAGGTTCTGAGTGAACAAAGCCCTCCCTCAAGCGCCCTCCATGGCCACGTGTGGCTGAGCCTTCAGCTCCCCCAATAACCAGGGCACAGTGCCAGCAGAGTCCGGACACATCCTGAGGCCCCTGTGCCCACAGCACATTCACTTGAACCGTCACATGTGGGAGCGCTACCTCCACGAGGGGATGGAAGGACGTGAGAACCAGCAGGTCGCTCGGGGCAGACCATGGTGGACTCCAACCCTCCCCCGAGAGCACTGGCCCCCATGCCGTGAGCTTAATTACTTTGCAAGAGGACATTTGTCACTGGACTTCCTCTTTGTTCTCAGAGAAAGCTGGGAGTGGGCACCGGAACAAAGGCGGGTCTCTGCAGATCACGGGTGAGCAAGGTCCCCTGCTGTGAATCTGGGTCTGGGCCCACGTGTGCAGAGGTCCAGGGACACGGGGGCTTGGGGGGTAGGGGGGGACGGGCGTAAGGATGCTCCCCACCTGAGTGGTCTAGCTGCTCTCTCATTGGGCTCCCATTGCACTCGCCCTGTCTTAAGTGAGGCATGGAGCCCTGAAGGAAAAAATGCATACATAAATAACTAAAACTTTAAAATAAAGGAAAATGCCCTGAGGGCTTCTCTCCCCCTGATCCTGATAGGCTATCTGCTTATAAAGGACTCTCTTTTTTGGTTATCAGAATAGTCTTGATATCTGGCCTTCAGACCTCCAGCAATTCATGATATGAGTCCATAGAGATTCATAAAAGGTTATTGAGCATCTTTGAAGATATAGAATATCATCAGTGGGCCCCTCACTCCCTCAGCTCTCCCTCCTGACTTGTCTGGGAAGAGATTCCTTTGGTATAATAATTCTATGAGGTCATTTTCTGCAGCAGTATTAGCAAAGAAAAGGTCTTGATGTGATCAGGGCTGTGCTCTGAGAAACCTGAAGGAGCAGAGCCTGCTTCTACAGAGGACCAGAGGGCTCCTCTGGTTGGAAGAAGTCAAGAGGGGAGCCTAGAGAGGCGGAGAGAAGACCAACACATGCGGAAGAGCAGCAGGAAGAGCAAGCGAAGAAGGAACTCCTGGATGCCCAACCAGCACTGACAAGCTATCAGCTGAAAGGCCACTCCTTAGGAAAGATCATCTTTGCCACAGCCTCCCATCCCCTGAGCTCTGTGTGCTTGTGGTTACCCCAAATTATTTTCTCTCTGTGGTGGTCACACCTGCTCTCTTTTCTGAAGGACACAAGGTACATACCTGTGAGTCACCTTCCGGTGTGTGTCACAGTCACTTCCAAAGCACGCCTTGCCTTGCTCCTCTCCAAAATGAGGCTACTTGTCCTTTCACTTTATTCCCTGGGATGTAAAAGGCAATTTACAAAGAAAAGAAATTCATGAATTGAATATCTAACTTGAGCTGGAACATGAGAGAAATGCTTTACATAAATGTTTTCAATGCTTCCTGCTAGCTACCCCCAAAGGCTAAGTGGGGGTACATATTTCTCAGATGATGAAACTGTTTGGGGAAACGAAGTGAGTAGCCCTAGGTCACAAAGGTTGGGCCCTGGATATGCAAGCCTTCAAGGGCAGGGCTTCAGGGCCCTACTATCCTCTGAGTCTCTGCTACCAACCTTGAGCCAACCCATGCCTGCCTTATTCCTCTACCATTGCTCTGATCTGAGCATCTGACATGGATCTGAGCAGAAGGAATAAACAGCATCGACTCAATGGACATGAGTTTGAGTAAACTCCAGGAGTTGGTGATGGACAGGGAGGCGTGGCATGCTGCAGACCATGGGGTCGCAAAGAGTCAGACACGACTGAGCGACTGTAGCCATCTTGGAAGACTAGAGATGACTCCTGGCTCTGGGTCAGACCCATGCCTGAGACTATGGACATGAAAGCTGTCAGGAAAAGATGTGGTGTCTGGATAGAAATTTTAGCCACAGTACCCCAGTCTCAAGGGCCAGGAAAGGGCCCCAACTCACTAACAGTGGAGCTTCTCTAAAAATCACCGTGTGCAGTGGCCTGCGCCCAGCCTCTGCAATTACCAAAATGATGTCAGGAAGCTGTATTTCCCAAAGGTGGATTCTCAATTCTCTATTTTCCTCTTTAAAACGCAACTGTGACTCCTAGAAAGATCTCTGAATACAAGAAACTTTCAGAGGCTATAGCATCACAGACTACCAAGGCCAGAACATTAGGATCTCCAAGTTCACCTAGCCAGACCCCTTCTTGGAATTTAGCAGCTCCCCCAAGTTGGACAGTGGCAGAAGGTGGGCTGAACCCCAGGTTATGAACTGCTATCTAGCAGCCCCCAGGTGTCCCAGGTCAGATGATCAGATGACACATTTAGGTTCCTTCCACTTCTGGGATGCCATGGGGGTTATAGAATGGCTGCTACAGGGAAATGTAACACTCACTGGGGTGAGGCCCAGCACTGACCTTATCAGGGAAAGAAGTCTGTCCCTCCCTCCTCATCAGGCTGTCCTCCCACCCCAGCATCTCCTCTTCAACAGGATCCAGCCAAAGAAGCCTTCTGTCCTCTTCTAAGTACGCCAACATCTTAAACACATGGCAGAAGCTCGCCTGCATCCCGATCGTTTCTGTGTCATCTGAGTCAAAGGAGACAGGACAAAGACTCTGTTCAGGGGATAGGGCTCAAAATGGACAAGGGGTGAATTCAAGGATAGAGTCTGTGTTCATGGAGTAAGATGGGGGAAGACGAGGTGTCCACCCTGGGCACTAAGAGAATGAAGACCCACGGAGGGAAGTCTGTCCATCCACAGGGAACCCATTTCTCCATCTCCAGGCAGAGCTTTCTGTTCCTAATTCACAAACAACCCCCTTTTCAAGGCTTGGGGCCCCTTGATAGATTCTGGGTTCAGTTTCTTTTGTTTTTATCTCAAAGAGAAAAACAACTAGAAGCTTAGCTGAGAAGAGACTCTTAATCCATCCTTGGAGGCACTAGACCACTTCACCAGGCCACCTTTTGCCCAGGAGGCCCTTCTGAAGTCCCTTCCCTGCTCCCAGAGAAACCCGAGCCTCCTTGTCCTGAAGGTGTGAGAGCCTCCAAGCTTGTCCACCACCCACTAGCTTCCATGTCAAGGTATGAAATGGCCGACGAGCCCAGTTTCTCTAAATATGATCGCAGATTATCTTACCATGGAGGGGTTATCTGACACATGGATCTCACTGTATAGCTCAGAAAATTATCCTGACAGCCACAGAGAGGGAAATTGAGACACAAACTCAGGCCCGCAGGGGCCAGCTGCAACACGGCCCTCGGCCTGGCAGTTCTCGCCTCTAAACAGCTCTCCTCTGCCTCTTGTTTTCCCCTCTCTCTCTTTTCTTTCCAAAGGATTGAGTTGTCATCTTCATTGTTCCATAGACGGAAAGGAAGGTCTTTCTGAGCCAACGCCAAGCACTGTGTGTTCCTTACGGTTTGGTTTGGAAATAACTTGAAACTCTCTTCCTC
>SJYC01001389.1:0-15994 GCA_006408675.1 Madoqua kirkii | reverse complement strand
GCCCGCCAAACACCCCCCACTATCCCCCTAACTCCTATCAGAGTCCTGCAAAGACTGTGCAGAAGCAGCGAGTCTTTTTCCAATCTGCCCTGACCATGTGCAAGCCAGAGCAGGCCAGTGGAAACATTGCCCTCCTATCCGAAACTGGGATTGGAGGAGTGGTTTGTTAGGAGGGTGAGCTGGGAGGGAGACACAGTTCTGCCTACAGTCTATCCAGTAGTCCGGTGGTCCCCAAGGCACTGCTGAGGCAGAGTCCAGGCCCCCAAGTTATTGAGTGGGAGCTGAATATGGCTACAGGCATGATGCTGTGCCTCTGTTTTCTTGAGCCAGTGGGCATCCAGTAATCTCCTAGAAGAAGCAAAGATAGACAAGAGATGGGGTATCATGAGGAAGAGGAGTGGAATCTTATCCAGTATGTTGGTCATTCTCCATTCGCCTTCCACCCACCCCAGATCCATGTTCTGCTCTGTTCTGTGCCCTGGGGCCCCTGGCAATGACTCTACCCACTGCTTCCTGGCAGGGACTTCCCAGGTGGCACTAGTGGTAAAGAGCCCCCCTGCTAATGCAGGAGACATAAGAGACAGGAGTTAGATCCCTGGATAAGAACCATCCCCTGGAGGAGGACTTGGCAATCCACTCCACTATTTTTGCCTGGGAAATCCAAAGGAGACTGGCCAGCTACAGTCATGAGATTGCAAAGAGTCAGACATGGCTGAAGTGACTTAGCATGCATGTACTGCTTCCTGGCACTCAGCAGGAGCCAGTTAATGGGGCATCCAGAAGGCAGCTAGAGAGCACAGGTGCCAAGGTCTCTCCTGCGGCATTTCTGGCATGTCCTTCCCCAGCCCTCGCTTCCCCAGACAGCCCTCACCAAGCCCAGGAAACACTGTCCCTTGCCTTCTGAATCCACTGAAGGTGGATTTTTGAAGCCCTAAGGTGATCACCACTCCTGCTGTGGGGTCTCCAGGCACCTCTGCTTCCCTGTGGGCCCCTTTAATATCCTGCCCACACCCCTGGAAGCACCCCTTTGTTTGAACCCTCTGAGATGGTTTTTGCCAGGACTCCAACTGAGGCACCCAGTGTGTTCAGTGCAAGTATGGAGGTTAAAAAAAGAGAAGAAGTGGCTGTCCATCCTGAGGAGGTCACATGTGCTCCCTGAGTCAGCAGCATCACACCACCTGAGGACCAGGCAGAAACGCAAATGTATGGTGATCTGAGCCCTAGTGACTCAGAAACTCTGGAAGTGGGTCCCACAGACTCAGTTTAAATAAGATTTAACTTTACGAAGTCATCGAACATCTCAGTTTTTGCACTCCCTCCTGGGTGATTCTGACACACAGGGAAGTTGCAGAAATACTGGTCCTAAACCTCAGAAGCTATGTGTCCCAGTGAGAAGTACCTCTCTCTCTCTCTTTCTCTCTCTCTCTCTCTCTCTCATTCTCTCTTTCTATCTCTCTCTCCCCTTTTCCTGCCTATTCCAATCTCATCCTGAAGGGAAGCAGATAAGGGAACAGAGCATCCAGATTTTCCAAAACTGCAAAAATTGGGTTCCTCCCCCAAGGTCATCCAAAGATAACTCTGCAGGTGGCATTTACCCCTGGGTGGTGGCTTAGGCTAAAGGGGTCCTTGTGAGTGGATAGTCCCTTGCTGTACTGTGCAAAAGGGACAGGAGCTTTGTGATGCATTCAGTAGCTGGTGCTTGCCATGCCTGCTACTCAGTCAAATTCTTTGCACATAAACACAGAAGATCAGCCCAGACCCTTTGTTCTCAAATGCATGGATCAACAGTACGCTGGCCACAAAGACTGCCTAAATGCTGTCTTTCAACTGTGCCCTGTGTCGCATGGACTGCTGTGCTTTTTCATGTTTAGGAAAGTTTTCTTAGGCTCTTGCTGCTCACATGTGGCGCATTCTCACCCCACTTTATCTCAGCCGCTTGGGATCTAGTTCACATATGCAATGGAAATACTTGGCCTTTGGAGGAAAGACGGAATTCAGTTTTAATCTGATTACCCATTGGACCAGGGAAGCCTGATGTCCTTCTGTCCATGGGGTCACAAAGAGTTGGATACGACTGAGCGACTGAGCAATAACAACCCATGGGGCCAGCTGTGTGCCCGCAACCAGCTACTTCGTTACCCCTGCATCTCCTTCTTTTGTAAAATAGGAGAAATAATATGTCTTTGGAGTGGGGTAAGGATTAATTGAGATGACACATGTACAGTGCCTAGGTGCAAGAAGTGGCACGTAACAAATGTCAATAAAAACTGCCTTTCTTTCCATTCCTTGTCCAGAAACACTATAACCCTGTATCTTTAGAATGAAGAAGTGGTATGTAGAAAATAGGGCAAACCTGGAGTCAGATGGCCTGTGCTTATCCCAGTGCTGCCACTTACTGTCTGTATGTCTTTGGGCAATTTACTAAACCTTTATGCACCTCAATTTTTTCATTTTTAAGACAGGGATGATCATAGCACCTACCTTATCAGGTGATATTTAAAACTCATGGCATATTTAAAACCTCACATCTGTTTCACTGTGCATGTCAGCTGCTATTTTTCATTATTAATGATATTATTATTGTATATTCTGAGTGAAAAACTGAGAGGCAAAGGCTATGAAGGAGTCAGCAAATAGGGAGAGTTGGGCAGAATATTTGAAATTGGGATCACATTAATGTGTCTGTTTGTATTAATATCTTTCTCACCCCCAATGTTTGGGGAAAAGTTAGTATGCATCTTGGGTGAGAGTTTAGGGCATTAGAGGCAAGAAGAGCAGCAAAAAGAGGGTTTTAAAAAGCTGGAAATAAGAGGAAGAGAGCCTGGATGAGCTGGTGGTAAGGGAAATGGCAAAACTGGGCCAAATCCAAGGATGAGGTCTTTGAAAAGTCTTTGTCACAAGGCACTTCCTATTAGTGAGCTTTTCCATCTCCTGGGGAAGAGCAAGCCTGTTTCCTTTCCCTGAGTTCCTGCAGAATTATTCTCACTACCACCCATTTTGTTCACGCCCTTCCCTACTCTGTAGTCTTTCCTTCTTTCTTCTCCTTTCAAATCCTTTCAAATTTAGCTCCCTTCCCACTTCCTCTGGAACACTCTTTAGTGGATTCATCCTCCTCCTACCTCCTCCTTGTCCATAGACCCCTGTGTGGGCTGTGGTCAGCTCCAGGCTGCTTATCACAAATTTGTCTTCATTCCTAGCAAGTTTACTGCAGCTTCACTCATGCAAGCCTCCTTCCGCAAGCCATCATAGGCTTCTTCCTGGGGGCAAGGACTGCATCTTCCTTTGCTTCTAGACCAAGACTCAGAAAGGTAATTAAACTGAGCCCCCAAGGAAGCCTGACAGGTCCATATGAAAGCTTTGACTAGCCATAGGCTCCTTTGCACAAGGCCTTTCCATCCGGACCTTAGTCCCTGGGTGCGTCCTTGTTCTCAGTCCCTGGGACAAGTGAAAATGGAAAATGAAAATGAAGCACAGTGTTCTTTGTCCATTTTAGGGACTTGCTGTCAGCATTTCTGTCTGGATCCTAACCTCATGGATGCCCTGACTCTTCAGGTAGCTCCAACTCTCTGAAGTTTTTCTTCCACCAGCAGAACAGCAGTGGACAGAGGTGCCAACTAAAAGGACCTTCTCTTTGATGTCCCTCCTCTTTCTCTTCTCATCACAGATCAGCAGGGAAATGTTAGATGGCAGAGTCAGGCTGAAATAGAGGTCAGATAACAAAGATACATATCAACAAGAATTACTGTAAAATTCTAAATTTCAAATCCAAAAACCAAGTGTAGAAGTATAATATGGTGAGACCCAATTTGACTTCAGGCTCAATATAAAATAATAAATGTTATCAAGGTAGTTAATGCAACCTACAAACATTGAAAAATACCTGAATTCAAAGTGATATTGGAATGATACTTCCAATATTGGATGGATATTGGAAATATACAATGATATTTCCAAACATTGGAAGTGATATTTCCACTCTACTAAATTCATTAGTCTGACCAGAACTAGAACACTTAGGATTCTTCTAAGAAGGACATCAACCATAGAGAGGGAAAGACAAAGCAAAAAAAGGGTCTATAAACAGAATCGCAAAAAGAATGAAGGAACTGTAAGCACTTAGCCTGGAGAAGAAATGTTTCAGGGGATACGATCCCCATTTTCAAGTATTTGAAAAGTGCTCATGTAAGAAAGTGATGATTTATTCTGTTACTCCAGAGTAAAGAAAAGCAGATTTCAATTCAAGCAAAATTTTCCTTTCTGCCTAAAAACATAATGGATTACTTTGTGAGGTGGTGGGTTCCTCACTACTAGAAATATTAATGAAACACGATTCCATTCAGAAGCCTGTTACTTTCTCTACAAGTCCACTGTCTTCCTGCTTCTCTTGGACTGGTCAGGATACCCCCACAGGGACACTCAGGGATAGAACAAGGTTGCTCCAGCAGAATTTACTTATCCAGCTCTCCATCCTTCGTCCCATGAGGATGCAGTATTGCTAGATAAATCAGACAGAATTAAGCTTCCTGACTGACAAGCTGATGGAAGACACACACCCTTCTGCCCCAGGAAACAAGCAAAGACAAGACAAAATGTTTAGTGGTGACCTGAAAAAGATTTCACTTTCTAGAGGAACTCCGGGCAATGAGCAAGGTGATAGTAGAGACATTCAGAAATGTGAGATGTCATACTCTGATATACTGACTCACATCAAGAGAAATTTTTTTAGTTTGCCTTCCATGAGACAGATAGTAAAGCCAGAGCTTAAGAAGGTCAGGCAGCGGCTGCTTAATCTGAAAGTCGGCTCTGCCATTTACCACTGTGTGACCTTATGGATACAACTTCTCTCATCTATGCCTCCCTGCCTCTTCTACAAAATAAGAACACTGACCTTCATAGTACTTATGATGGTTAACTTTTTGGGGTTTTTTGTTTATTTGTTGTTTGTTTGGCTGGGCCACAGGATGCCCAGGTACTTAAAAACATTATTATTATTCAGGGTGTCTGTTTGAGGGTGTTTTTAGAGCAGATTAACATTTAAATCAGTAGACTGATTAAAGCAGAATGCCCTTCATTATGTAGGTGGGCCTCATCCAATCAGTTGAAGGAAGACCTAAGTAGAACAAAACCTGACGCTCCTCCAAGAAGAGAGGAATCTTCTGCCTATAGTCTTTGAATTGGGACATCAACTCTTTCTGAGTCTATAGCAGCCTGCTGGGCTTGGAACTTGAGCTGGAGTACCAGCTCTGCAGATTTTAGACTTCCCTGGTGGCTCAGCTGGTAAAGAACCTGCCTGCAATGCAGGAGACCCTGGTTCAGTTCCTGGGTTGGGAAGATCCACTGGAGAAGGGATAGGCTACCTACTCCAGTATTCTTGGGCTTCCCTGGTGGCTCAGCTGGTAAAGAATCCGCCTGCAATGCAGGAGACCTGGGTTGGGAAGATCCTATAGAGAAAGGAATGGCTACCCATTCCAGTATTCTGGCCTGGAGAATTCCATGGACTGTATAGTCCAAGGGGTCACAAGGAGTCATACACCACTGAGCAACTTTCACTTTCACTTTCTTTTTCAGCCTCCATAATTGCAGGAGCCAATACTTTATAGTAAATCTATATCATTAGATGATACATAGATAAATGAGAGAGACCCTATTGGCTCTCCTTGTCTAGAGAAACTTAATATAGGGTTATTTCAAGAGGTTATATCAAGATTAAATAAGATAATGTGACTAAAGCCTTTTGGCTATGAGTCTGGTATCAAATAAATGCTCAATAAATGCAAGCTTTTTTCTATAAGCCCATTCTTAAAGTGTGAAATCGTCTAATTCATTTTGTTGGTGGCTGTGGTGGGTTGTTGTTTTTTTTTTTATAGCCTTGTAGACAGGGCTATAAAGATTGTGGACACATGTGATCACTCCCTTAGAAGAATGGCTGCAGAGTGGACATCAGCAGCGCTCTCCAGGACTCCTAAACTCTCCTGTCCAAGGACTTTCCTCAGTGGCAGATGTACCCACCAGGTCTCTGGGGAGTTGCAGCCACATACTCTGGTCTAGAGAAGACTTCTGTTTGACAAAGATAACAGCACAACCCTTAGACAAGGAGGAGATGCAAGATTCCCCAGCAATGCCTAACATCCCTCTGCTGTGTTGCCCAAAAAACCACCAACTGTGCTCACCCTCCCTGACTCCAAAACCAAGGCATTTGTCCAAACTCTGGATACATCACACCTTCACCCCATAACCTCCTTCTCCTTTGGTTAAGTCCCTTCCCACTGAAATCATACCCATTATTCCAGAAGGGCTGACATCTACCCCCCACCTGTCCTGACAGGCTCTGACCAACCCAACCACAATAATCAATTATTTGCCACTTACAAGGCCTTCATTAATATTTACTCAGTCATTTCTTTTCATCTATAACCAGTGCTTTTACTGAATCCCTTTACATGCTTCTAAAAGATAGAGAACCCCATGTCTTAACCTTTCCCAAACTGATGTAGTCCCAAATCTAGTCAGTTTCCTTGACTAAGTGATCAGTATCCTTGCAACTCCTCAGCTATCAGTACCTCCTCAGGTTTTCCTAATCTTGGGCTTTGACACCCAAACCTTCATGAGTATCAGAATCACTAGAAATTTCTTATGAGCTGCAGATTCCTGGATCTTACCTAGAACCTATAAAATAAGAACATCCAGGGATGGGCCTTGGAGTCTGAATATTTTTAAAGATGCTCAGGGGACCGTGATGAGTAGCTAGGTTTGGGAACTTAAGATATAGCAACATTTTCCCATGTCTGTGTATTCTCCCCAAACAACTCAACTCATCCAAGACCGTGTTGTTAAGCCAGCTTCCTTATGGCACCCATACAACATTCTCTTGCCCCTTGCCCTTTTCAGTTCACCAAACTCTCTTTTTTTAACTTCCTTCCCTCTACATCCCTTTCTTGCCAATAACATACACATCTCTTCCCTCTCAGCACCCCAACTCCAGCTCCTCCTGAATGGACTCTCATGTGGGTACCATCTCTGCCTTAGCCTTCTTAACAAGCATGACTCAGAGGACCTACAAAAAACCTCTTGTCTTATACACTGACTATTTAAGGATGCTTCAGCCATGTGTTTGTTCCAAGATAAACAAGAATAAGGCTGATTAAGTGGAATATGCCTAAAATTCTACCACTAGTCTGTCTCTTATCTGCAATAAGCTCCCAAACAAAACTTTAAAAACTCTTCATTTAAAGAACTTTAGTGCCTTTGAGAGCATGAGAAGAGTTTCATAAAAATGCAGTCTTCCTAAATGAGGTCTCTCAACAAAGAGCCAGCAGCCTCAGTCCCTGCCTTTCAAAGACATATTTCAGTTCAGTTCAGTTCAGTCACTCAGTCGTGTCCGACTGTTTGCAACCCCATGAATTGCAGCACGCCAGGCCTCCCTGTCCAGCACCAACTACCGGAGGTCACTCAAACTCATGTCCATTGAGTCAGTGATGCCATCCAGCCATCTCATCCTCTGTCATCCCCTTCTCCTCCTTCTCCCAATCCCTCCCAACATCAGGGTCTTTTCCAATGAGTCAACTCTTTGCATGAGGTGGCCAAAGTACTGGAGTTTCAGCTTTAGCATCAGTCCTTCCAATGAACACCCAGGACTGATCTCCTTTAGGATGGACTGGTTGGCTCTCCTTGCAGTCCAAGGGACTCTCAAGAGTCTTCTGCAACACCACAGTTCAAAAGCATCAATTCTTCATTGCTCAGCTTTCTTCACAGTCCAACTCTCACATTCATACATGACTACTGGAAAAACCATAGCCTTGACTAGACGGACCTTTGTTGACAAAGTAATATCTCTGCATATTTAATGGGCACTAAATTCTGGAATACAAGATTTGGAAGGAAACCTCAATGCCATCTTCTCTGAGGACTGAAAGTCACAAAAAGTTCTTAGAACACAAACCAAGTTTTCAAAATTTTCTCTGAAGTGTTTGTTGTCCAAGACCACACCCCTGTCTGTCCACTTGGAGGTGGAAACAGTTAATCCTCTCCTCAGACTGAATTAACCCTCATACATTTGCACCGGCTATTGGAGGAATATGACCACAGGTTACCGATCCTCTACAGCAGGTGGTATTATTGATACTTGGGGCCCACAAATTCGTTATTGTCCTGGAATTTATAGGATATTTAGCAGCATCTCTGAAGTCTGCCTACTAGAGGCCACTAGCACTCCTCCCCTTCCTTTCAGGGACTGGAGGACAAAATTGTCCTCAGTGAGAGTCACTGAGAGCCCTTTAGTCTTCTATACAGTCTCCATTCTCCAGGAGCTCACAGTCCAGCTGGGACATCAACCATACACTGATACTCACCAAACCCCATGATAAGTTCTCTAACAGGATCGTGAACAAGAAAGAGGGAGACCCAGGCCTGCCCACAAGAGTCAGAAAAAGCTTTACAGTGGGGGCAGGTCAGGCTTCCCTGGAGCATCGTCAGTAAAGAATCCACCCGCCAGTGCAGGATACACAGGAGACCCAGCTTCAATCCCTTGGGTTGGGAAGATCTCCTGGAGAAGGGAATGGCAACCCATTCCACTATTCTTGCCTGAGAAATCCCACGGAGGAGCCTGGCGGGATCCATAGAGTCCATGGGGTCACAAAGAGTCGGACACAATTGATCACGGAAGCACTCAAAAACATAAAGAAGGGTATTTCAAGTTTGCACCAAAAGCATGGAACAGCGTGGAGAATTCAAAGAACAGAAAATTGTTGGGAGAGTTGGAGTTCAGAGGCCCTGGTGAAAAGTGACAAAGCTTGAAGGATTTAACCAGATTGTTGCCAAGCCCTTCTGACCCTTGTGTTATCCTCTCACAGCTGACTTATTTTAGATACTTATTTATTTATTTGGCTATACCAGGTCTTATTTGTGGCACACATGATCTTTGATCTTCATTGCAGCAAGGGGGATCTTTAGTTACTGCATACAAACACTTAGCTGTGACATGTGGGATTTAGTTCCCTGACCAGGGATCAAACCCTGGCCCCCTGCATTGGGAGCTCACAGTCTTGGCCAATGGACCACGAGGGAAGTCCTTCCTGATTTGAGAGTGAATTTTCTTTGGAGCAAATGGAGCATGTGTTCTAGCGATACTAAGTGGAGATCAATGGGGCTGTATCATACTCTATGAAGTCAGGCCTCAGAGTTTCTATTCATCAGGCTCCTCTAAACCAAAGACATTGGGGCTACTACAATCGGTGTTAGAATGCCGAGTTTAAATAAGATCACAGTGAATACCAGCTTTCAAACACCTTTCTACATATTTCTGTCAATTCTCTGAAGTCAGGAGTGAAGTCTGGGGCAGACAGCCATCACTGCTGCCCAACAGGGATGACAAGGCTAAGGAGGCAATAGCAACACAGTAGGAAAGAAGGGGATGAACATGGGAGGCCTGGACTGAGAGCCCAGCCACTAGCAATCAGCCTGACTCTGCTGCTGGCTGGCTGCGTCACTACAGTTCCCCAGGCCTATTGCATCACCTGTAGATGGAAGGAATTATAAAAACCCTCAAAGAGGCCTTGGTTAAGCCACATCACTTAGCTGGTCCTCAATTCCCCCAGATGGTCAACATGTAGACTGAACTGGACCAGTGGTTTGGGGACATTTGGATCACAGCCTCTTTCGGGAGTGATGAAAGCTATACCTGGCTCCCACGCTGCAGGAGGGAAAAAAAGGACACCAATGCCATTTTCTTTCTTTTAAGGGCATTGTCAGAACTCTTGTAAGTTCCACCTTAAGACCCCAGTACTAGATCTTCTTTTCTAAGATCTCAGTGAACTTTGGAATTCTATGATCCAAAGAGCTTGCATCTTTGGATTTTTTGTGGGGTGGATGGGTCCTTGCTTGGATGGGGTAGTTGCCTGCTGATAAAAGAGTGGAAAAAGCACTAAAAGTTTTTCTAAAAACAAAAAGCCCCCTGTGAATAGTCATTGCTCCTGGCCTTTCCAGGGTCCCTGTGCTCCTCTCTATCAAACCATCCCTGCCCTATTCACAGCTCCTTCCACCAGTCTTGCAGGCTGGCCTCTCTGCCCTTTCTCCCATTATCCACTCATTTTGTGTCCCTCTGTACACGGGTAAATAACTGCTTATCTGTATCCGTACATGTTCTCCATGTGTCTAACTCTTCTTTTATTTACTCGCTTATTTATTGGCTGCACTGGATCTTCGTTGCTGTGGTGGGCATTCTCTAGCTGGGTGAGCAGAAGCTACTCTTAGTTTCAGTGTCTGGTCTTCTCATTTCATTGGCTTCTCTTGTTGCAGAGCACAGGCTCTAGGCACAGGCTTCAGTAGTTACAGCACACAGGCTCAGTAGTTGAGGTACATGCGCTCAGTTGCTCCATAGCATGTGGGATCTTCCCAGACCAGGATTCAAACTTGTGTCTCCTGCATTGCCAGGCAGATTCCTATCCACTGTACCATCAAGTAAAGTCCTTAACTCTCCTTTTCTTTGTATCCTCCTTAAACCCTCACTTGGGGTTTCCCTGGTGGCTCAGAGGGTAAAGAATCTGCCTGCAATCCAAGAGATCTGGGTCCGATTCCTGGGTTAGGAAGATCCTCTGGAGAAGAGAACGGCAACCCACTACAGTATTCTTGCCTGGAGAATTCCATGGACAGAGGAACCTGGTGAGCTACAGTCCATGGGGTTGCAAAGAGTGGGACATGACTGAGTCACACAAACACACACACCCTCACTCAGAGCCTGCCCAGTTCAGACCCCTTGTCCAAGTATGCAGGGCATAAAGAGATGACCTCTGGAAGACCCCACTCAACTGACACATATGATTCTATGTCACTGAGGAAACCAAAGAAAGGAAAATGTTTATTAAAATCAGTGAAATCTAACAAGGGGGTGGGGACAAGAGAGAATGCCTGAATTCCAGCACTCTCCCCATGGAGAGAGGGTGGAAAAACCCAGGCCTTCCTGCCTGGACAGCCTGAGATCCCAGCCTCCCCAAAGCCAGAAATCAGTGGAAATATATATTTTTAATACACCCTCATTACAAATAAAAATAGTGTTACATCAATACAGGGGTTGGTTAAAATGCATTCCAACTTTGTTAAACAGGGAATGCATTGAAACGCCTATAATAATATCAAGCAAGGCAGTCCCTCTGCCAAACTCAGACGAAGGGGAATTCACACAGCCAGGGAAAATCTGTTCTTCATCAATGTTTCAATATATTCAGTGAAGCCGGGGACATTTTTCTGAGATTGAAGCAGATTGCCAGCTGCCAATACTATGATTTAATTCCTTCTTTTTCCCCCTTCACTTGAAAAAAAAATTGCCACAAGCATTTGATGGGCCATGGAGGCCCTTGGGTAACACCGATCTTACCTAGATGGAGGGACAGGATGTAGTGGGAGATAAGGAAGAGAAAGAGAAAAGCAAGAAAACAGGAAAAGAAGGGTGGAGAAAGAGGAGAGAATAAGGGGTCGGGGTGAGAGAAACAAGGAGGAATGTGGGAAAAGAATGGAGGGGAGAGGGGAAAAGACAAGAAAAGCAGGAAAATGAGAGGGAAGAATGGAGGGAAATGAGAAGAACGTGGGTTGTGGAAAGACGAGCGGAGGAAACATCACATACAGAGAAGGAAGAATAAAGTCTTAAAGACCATAGAGGTGAGCTTCCACCTAAGTATCCAGCAGGAACTGCAGCAGTGAGTTATTAATATTTGCCCCAAATCACTCAGCTCAGAGCAGAGAACCAGGCCCTCCTGCCTCCAGCCTAGCGCTCTCTACTCTTCAACTAGTAGAGAGCAGGGTGAAGAGAGGGGAATTAAGACCAAGATGAGAATTTTCATGTATGCACATCTGCATGTGGCGTCTGGTTTCTTCAAACATCTGTATCATCTAATATCATCTAATATTCTAAAATCTAACAGGATCTAATATTCACAGAGCCCTGATCCTTAGCCCCTGGGAGCTTCCCATGAAGTGTATCTCAGACCTAGAGGACACTGTTTTCTGCCTCATCAGATCATAAATGGTGGAATCAGAGCACTGAAGGGTATCAGATTGTCTCCAGACTAAGGCTTGGCCTCTCGGATGATCTTCTAAGTTCCCATACCCAGGCCTCTGGCTTCCCAGGATAGTAAATATGCTGACAAGATGCACCCCCTTGGGTACCTGGAAATCCAAAACTCTAGTGCTCTTGTTCTAGCTTTGGAAGGTTCAGTCACCCGCTCAGAGATCAGGGCCTATCTGGCTTAGGCATTAGTTACCATTTTTCAGTCTGTCATTTAGTTAACAGTATTGTCTAATGTTGATTTATTTTGGCAATGGTATTGTGGTTTTATAAGATAATAATTAATATTAGGGGAAACTGATTGAGATATACAGGATCTCTCTGTACTATGTTTATAACTACTAAAATTCTTTCAAGATTAAAAAAAAAAAAAACTTTCATAATGATCTCAAAGGCCAGGTCTGAACTTAGAAGTCTTCATTAGTATCTGGGCCCCAGCCTCTGGACTCTGGCCAATGACTCACCTCTCCCCTCTTCCTCCTTCAACTCGTTCCTATACAACAAGGAGACCTACATAGACTACACATGGACATGGTGGGCTGCTCTTTCAAGTTCAGTCCACAGCCCCGTGACCATACATATACCTTCTCCTTGGCCACCTCTAGAGACCAAGGATGTGGGCAATAGCTGTTCAGTCCATCCTTGGGAGAACAGAAGGCTCAGGGCCATTTGGCCAGGGACGTTCAGAGTCTTGGGTACCAGGAACAGAAGCAGGTATGACTCAGAGGCTCCAAGGAGGCACATTCTTGGCATCTCTTCCTGAGAAGGGGCATGGAAGAGAACCTGGAGCTTAAGAGTGGCTTATTGGCTTTCTCTGTCTCCGTAAAGAGAGTCTCTGCACACAATGTACCCTTCAGACCCTGCCCAGACATTCCCACACCCACCTGTCCCCTTTTAGGAAGGATCACTGGTTTCACTCCATCCTCAAACACAGAGGTCTATGCCCTTCTTGATTCCACATCAACTTCTGAACTCCTACTGATGTCCTGATTGGAACTATTTATGTACAAGTCTGTGTCTCATTCACTAGACTGAGAACTTCCCAAAGGCAGGGATCTATCTCGTGTATTCCCATGCTCCCAGCCCCACGTCTAGCACATAGATAGGTATTACCAACTGAAGGTTAAATTGTTGTATCCTCAGAGAGTCAGGAAAGCACAGCAAGAGGTCAGGAGAATACGTTGTCTGGAATAAGGCAATCCTGGTTCCAATTCTGACTCACATACTTAATTGCGATGTGACCGTGAAAAAGTTATTTAATCTCTCCAAGGCCTAGCTTATTCCTCAGAGTTGTCATCAGAATTGAATAAAGCAGGGACTTTCTTGGTGCTCAATGGTTAAGACTCCATGAATCCAATGCAGAGAGTGTGGGTTTTGAGCAGAGAACCAGGCCCTCCTGCCTCCAGCCTAGCGCTCTCTACTCTTCAACTAGTAGAGAGCAGGGTGAAGAGAGGGGAATTAAGACCAAGATGAGAATTTTCATGTATGCACATCTGCATGTGGCGTCTGGTTTCTTCAAACATCTGTATCATCTAATATCATCTAATATTCTAAAATCTAACAGGATCTAATATTCACAGAGCCCTGATCCTTAGCCCCTGGGAGCTTCCCATGAAGTGTATCTCAGACCTAGAGGACACTGTTTTCTGCCTCATCAGATCATAAATGGTGGAATCAGAGCACTGAAGGGTATCAGATTGTCTCCAGACTAAGGCTTGGCCTCTCGGATGATCTTCTAAGTTCCCATACCCAGGCCTCTGGCTTCCCAGGATAGTAAATATGCTGACAAGATGCACCCCCTTGGGTACCTGGAAATCCAAAACTTTAGTGCTCTTGTTCTAGCTTTGGAAGGTTCAGTCACCCGCTCAGAGATCAGGGCCTATCTGGCTTAGGCATTAGTTACCATTTTTCAGTCTGTCATTTAGTTAACAGTATTGTCTAATGTTGATTTATTTTGGCAATGGTATTGTGGTTTTATAAGATAATAATTAATATTAGGGGAAACTGATTGAGATATACAGGATCTCTCTGTACTATGTTTATAACTACTAAAATTCTTTCAAGATTAAAAAAAAAAAAAACTTTCATAATGATCTCAAAGGCCAGGTCTGAACTTAGAAGTCTTCATTAGTATCTGGGCCCCAGCCTCTGGACTCTGGCCAATGACTCACCTCTCCCCTCTTCCTCCTTCAACTCGTTCCTATACAACAAGGAGACCTACATAGACTACACATGGACATGGTGGGCTGCTCTTTCAAGTTCAGTCCACAGCCCCGTGACCATACATATACCTTCTCCTTGGCCACCTCTAGAGACCAAGGATGTGGGCAATAGCTGTTCAGTCCATCCTTGGGAGAACAGAAGGCTCAGGGCCATTTGGCCAGGGACGTTCAGAGTCTTGGGTACCAGGAACAGAAGCAGGTATGACTCAGAGGCTCCAAGGAGGCACATTCTTGGCATCTCTTCCTGAGAAGGGGCATGGAAGAGAACCTGGAGCTTAAGAGTGGCTTATTGGCTTTCTCTGTCTCCGTAAAGAGAGTCTCTGCACACAATGTACCCTTCAGACCCTGCCCAGACATTCCCACACCCACCTGTCCCCTTTTAGGAAGGATCACTGGTTTCACTCCATCCTCAAACACAGAGGTCTATGCCCTTCTTGATTCCACATCAACTTCTGAACTCCTACTGATGTCCTGATTGGAACTATTTATGTACAAGTCTGTGTCTCATTCACTAGACTGAGAACTTCCCAAAGGCAGGGATCTATCTCGTGTATTCCCATGCTCCCAGCCCCACGTCTAGCACATAGATAGGTATTACCAACTGAAGGTTAAATTGTTGTATCCTCAGAGAGTCAGGAAAGCACAGCAAGAGGTCAGGAGAATACGTTGTCTGGAATAAGGCAATCCTGGTTCCAATTCTGACTCACATACTTAATTGCGATGTGACCGTGAAAAAGTTATTTAATCTCTCCAAGGCCTAGCTTATTCCTCAGAGTTGTCATCAGAATTGAATAAAGCAGGGACTTTCTTGGTGCTCAATGGTTAAGACTCCATGAATCCAATGCAGAGAGTGTGGGTTTGATCCCTGGTCAGGGAACTAAGATCCCACATGCCTCTGGGTGAGAATAAATTTTTTTTTAATTCTTTTTTTAAATCCTTATAGGTGGAATCTAAAAAGACATGACACAGATGAGCTTATTTACAAAACAGAAACAGACTCACACACTGAAAGAATGAACTTACAGTTCCAGGGAGGGGGAGGAGAGTAGTGGGGGGAGGATGGGGGGATGGTTACAGAGTGTGGGATGGACACGTACACACTGCTGTTTTTTAAATGGATAACCAACAAGGACATACTGTATGGCATAGGGAACTCTGCTCCATGTTTTGTGGAAGCCTCCTTGGGAGGGGAGTTTGAGGGAGAGTGGATAGATGTATATGTATGACTATCTTTGCTGTCCACCTGAAATTATCACAACATTGTTAATCAGCTATGCAAGTGCTGTGCTGTGCTTAATCACTCAGTCATGTCCAACTCTGAGACCCCACGGACTGTAGCCCACCAGGTTCCTCTGTCTGTGGGAATTCTCCAGGCAAGAATACGAAAGTGGGTTGCCATGCCCTCCTCCAGGGGATCTTCCTGACCCTGGGATCAAACCCAGGTCTCCCACATTGAAGGCGGATTCTTTACCATCTAAGCCATCAGAGAAGCCCAAGAATACTAGAGTGGGTAGCCTATCCCTTCTCCAGGGGAACTTTCCCACCCAGAAATCAAACTGGGGTTTTCTGCATTGCAGGTAGATTCTTTACCAGCAGAGCTACCGGGGAAGCCACATTAATCAACTGCACACCAACACAAAATGAAAAGGTTTTTTAAAGAAAGAAAACTAAATAAAACATATTACTGAAATAATTTAACTTATTACTGATGAGGAAT